>JAVJIF010018572.1:0-65454 GCA_038442645.1 Agave tequilana
ACTGTTGACGTCATCGGCTTGCTCGAGCCGATCTTAGGGCTTGTTTGGCTGTAAGGAAGTGTGTGGAAGTAAGGAAATGGGGAAGTATAATTGCTCACTTCCCTATTTATCCAAACACCGAAAAAGAAAAATAAGAAAACTCCTTTTCCTTTCTTTTTTCTCTTTTACACAACTATTTCCTCATTTTCAGGGTGCTACAGTTATTTTTGTGGTCATGTAAATCTCATTTGTAATAAGTTGTAGCACAAAACAGTTAATTTTTTGATCATGTAAATCTCACTTGCACTCTAATTACAGTCCATTTTTTATTTTTCTTAATTAATTTTTATTTTAATATTATTTGTGGTCAACTTTTTCACTTCCACTTCCACATTATCCAAACACCGAAAAAGACGTAACATTTTTCAAACCACACTTTCCAACAACATTCAAAACCGAAAAACTTACTAACCAATTCTCAAGTTCCAAAAAGAACTATTACCACTTCTTCACTTCTTCACTTTCTCACGTCCACCCTTAACCAAACAGGCTCTTAACTGACTAGAACCGAGCTGACCAATATGAGCCAAGCCGAGCAGACCTTATCGGCTCAAGCCACGGCTCAACTGAGCCGCACTTGCAGTCGGCTCAACCGCGACTCGCTCTGAGCCGACTGAGTCAGTTCAGCCTGCAGTAGCACAGTCGCAGTCCTGAGGTCGTTTCTTGTCCGTGCCGAGTCCATTTCGAGCCCTACTTGAAGCGTTGAGTCCATAACTGAGTCGCGGAGCTACTGGGAAGACTTTTGTAGCAATTTGGACAACAGATCTGACCTTCACAAGCCCTTATTTGATGTTGATAATGTTCCAGTTACAAATCAGTAGTGTGTTTCGAGCTTGTTTCAGGCCTGATTCATGCCCGATTTGCTTCGTTCTCGAGGCAACCATCTTCCATACCCTATTGCCGTTGTTCAGAATTTTCGTGGGTGATTTCAGCTTTCCAATATCAGGATTTCTTCAAGGATTCTTAAAGGAATTTTGCGTTTGGGCGTGAACGACTACCCATCAGGTGATATCCTAACTTGAGCCAATTTATTAATTGCTTAATTTTTGTAAGTACTAGTGGACTGCGATAATTTGTAGTTATTTTGTATTTGCTTCTCTCGAGTGATTGCTTCATTATTTTTTCACTTTCACATTTTAGGATTCCATTTTCGCGCATTTAGGGCTTAAACCTTTAAAATTTTAATTTTTTCTTTTGGTGCATGCATATGTTTCATTTGAGTTTAGGATTATCTATTACATATGCTTGATTGTCTGACTTGCATTTGTAGCCAACATAAGTTATCAGTATAAGACTTGCAATAAATGTGACTATGAGAGTAGTGGTGCTCATGATTGGCGTGCTAGAAAAGATGAAATAGCACACAAATTTAAACTAGTAGATCTTAAATTTGATAGTTATTGTGATCTTAGTGATTTCAGTGATTGGTAAACTGATATGGACTGCTACTTTGATTTGTATATGTTTTTAACGCGGTTAGACTCCTATTTGCTAGGAGAAATCATAAGATTAGTTAATAGTTACTGGACCTCCGTAGAGAGAGAGATTAGTTGAAACGTAGGGTTGTCATAGTCTTAAGAGGAAATGAAAGAAAAGCTTAAGGAAAAGTATTTTCTCGAATATTATGAGAATCGTCTCTTAGACCAATTACACAACCTCTATCAGAGTGATATGTCTATTCAAGATTACATAGCCAAATTGAGAATTTTTACCCTTCATTGTGATTTGAGAGAGCACCGTTCTGATACATAACTAGTTTTTTTTGGTTTAAGGTACAAAATAAGGTGTGATATGATCACTGGCTCTTATGATTTAGACACTGTTGAAAAGGTTTTTGATGTTGCCTTAAAGATAAACTTGAATCTTACAAGATTAGTCAATGTCAAGTCTCGGTGTTTTAAGTGTGAGGGATATTGGCACTATGAAGATCAGTACCCCTCGAAAATACCTAGTGATGACGCTTATGACTCAAAGGTTCTTGAGGATGTTCATGTTCCTTCTAAGACTACTAGTATAATTGAAGATGTATAAGTTGGTTCTGACACGCCGATTATTGATGAGTCATGCTTCCTTGAGGGTACTAGTGAAGTAGTGGATGCGATACACCATTAACTATTGGTGCTCATGTTCACGACATTAATGATTCTGCGCCTAAATTGTGGAGTCTAGTATCTTTAGTCAAATTTTTAGGCATTCATTTGCCACACCTTTGATAAATGATGAGAAGTTGATTCTAATGGCGTTATTTCTAGTGGGCTATCTGAGTCCTCTCGTGCTGATTATAGTTTTATAGGTGTTCTTATTAGGTCAGTTTTTAGAGAATCATCAGAGTTTCTTGCTATGATCCAACAAGTGATTTATAGTGCTTTCTCTTTTACTGGTTATTTAGAGTTTATCTTTGAGTCCAGTTTACCATTAGCGGAGTTCGATGTATATCATCCTAGGCATTTCATCTATCTCCTTGTCTCATCGTTAGGAGTTATGCCTAGAGTGCTTACTGCATTGCATTTGCGTGTTATACATGATGATGATATCACTAGATATTTAACAAATTGCGACGAAAACTACAAATATATTATATATCCATATAGTATTTACAGAAATTTACAGTTTATAATAAGGTGATTGTTACGAGTCACCCTGAGGTCGTGAGAAAGTTACACGCTTGGCGTATAAATTCTGACAGAGTTCTGAAGAGGAGTGCTTCATTTACTCACGAGTTGCATATCCCATAGGATCTAGGTATCGGCCCAGCTTTCATCGGAGATGATTTGCATCGGCATGCTACACGTATCTTATTCGAGTTACCATCGACTGCAGCCGGTTTGTTATGGAAGTCAGTTCCATCTCCACTACTTTGATTCAATCATGAAATATTAACTCTGATTCTTCGACCACGATTCTGGCCTGATTAAGGATTCATGGTGCGATTCAGTCTACCCAGTCGTGCTTGTCTTGCACCTAACACTACATTCATCAGGGATAAATATTTTCAAGCCGAGGAGAATTACGAGGGAATCATACAACTCAAATTTATTAGCATTTGTTGATTTTATTTAAATTTAAATTTGAGTAGATTTTGTTGAGATTTAAGATTAATTTGAATTAGATTTGACGTTATCAATAACTGCACATATGGTGCACGTATTGTAGTTTATATATATAGCCAGATATTGAACTTTGAAAGTAATGATAATTTGATTAAAATTTTATTTTCATGTGAAACTTGTGTTGTTTTGGTTTGATCTCATAGATTGAATCGAATCACGCTGGGAAGCCGAGATCTGAGTTGTGATCTATGATCATTTCCTCTCTCCAAATCTCTATTCTTCCCCAATTCCATCAAAATCGTCATCACAAATCTTAATTTTTCCTTCCGTCCCACATCAATTAGTCCCAGGACTCCAACAGAGATTTTCCCTTTTAGGTCACATGAGTTCTAAGTACATCACCTGCTTTCAACAACTAAGTTGGTCTATTGTTGTAACAATCCAAACCACCAACTCCACCCAAAACCTAGTGTTTTAAGCTGGAGTTAGCATAAATCCAGTCTCAACTCATTATCCAAACATGCTAGTCTTATTTCAAGGTTATTACTCAGTCATTGCAACAATCTAATTGAGTTCTAAACTGCTATCATTTTCCTCTCTCTACTATACAACATGTTGATGGTAACACCATTGTAATAATTTTGATAACATTAGTTCTGATACTCGCGTGCCATGATGGGTCATTTAATATCATTCCTAGCTTTAATCTATGTGAATTAAAATATTATTGTTGTCTCTAATATTAGTGCTTCAGTTGAAGCATTGACAATTTTAGAATCTAGGCACAAATAGACA
Organism: Agave tequilana; assembly: GCA_038442645.1. Classification (NCBI taxonomy): domain Eukaryota; kingdom Viridiplantae; phylum Streptophyta; class Magnoliopsida; order Asparagales; family Asparagaceae; genus Agave; species Agave tequilana. The sequence goes on from JAVJIF010018572.1 coordinate 3,885, forward strand.
TTCCACATTATTAGATTTTTACAATAATGGAGTATTCTTGGTGTTACACTTCAACTTCTTGCACTTCAGAAAGAGTGTAAAATGATTAATCTCCATATCTTCAGCTTTATACATTAAGCTTTGGATATCTCATATGGTACATTATACTTTTAGCCCTGTTTGGCAACAAGAGTTAGAAAGAGTTAGACTTCTAACACTCGCTAACTCTTCCAAACACTCATTAGGATTAATAGTTAGAGTGTGATCATAGCATAAGTTGGGTGGGTTTTCAAGGGCAAATTTGGGATTTTTTTAATAAAAAAATGCACTTTGCTCCCCAGGTTTTTGGGGGCAAGTGCATAACTCCTACACCAACTCAAAGTTGGTGTAGAAGTAAATCTGCTTTAACCTCATACTCTCCAGACTTGTTTGGTAAACGAAGTTGAGGGAGTAAAGTGTTATGGTTTGTTTATAGAGGAGTTGGGAAGAGTTGGAAAGATTTGGAGTTAACTCCTACTACAATTCAAAATTAGTGTAGGAGTTAAGCACTTACCCCCAAAAAAGTAGGGGCAAAGTTCATAATTTTTTTCAAAAATTGTAATCTTTCCTTTGACAAGCCATACTATGAGTATGATTACTCTATAACTCCTACTTAATTTAAGTGTTTGAAAGAGTTAACAAGAGTTAGAAGCTCAACTCTTGCTAACTCTTGTTACCAAACAGGGCCTCTCTAACTCTTTCCGACTCTTCTTTCCAAAACTCCTTAACTCTACTCTTTCCATTTAAACTTACCAAATACAACCTTAGGCTTTAACACACATCAGATTTGTTATATATTATATACAATTGATCACCGCAAATGATTGCTTTCTTCTTTATTAGGAGCTTTTGCAAATCCATGAGCTGATCAATTGACATATATTATGTGCATGGTTATCTGGAAGATACTTCAAGAGTTTTTATCCTTGAAAAGTAGTGTCAATCATGTTTGTTTGTGAAATCTGTTTCCATGGTAACATATTCTTGGTGGACCAGTCATTGTGATAAATTTTTTTAGAACATATATAGACACTAAAAGAAGAAAATGATTGTGATTCATGGAATAGTTCTTATTGTCTTCTTTGGTTGAGGAGAAAGAACCTTGGTGCTTTCTTTGATGTGCTATGATATTTTCTTTATTGACCGTTGATGTTAGTGCTTTGAGAACTTGTCATTCTTGTGATGCTTGGGGTAAGAATATACGACATGCTTGAAGTATTAGGCTATTCATTAGTAGGAACAGGGAAGCTCCATCTTTAAATAAAAAAAAGGAAAATATCAGGAAGTAGGAACCGGGATTTAGATATTTATATTAGGAGGCAAAATTATTTCCCGAGGATCCATCTTGCTAAACTCTGTTGAAGTTTAACAGCTCTTCCATCAGTTTGTACTTTGATGGCTGTCACATGCCAAGCCACGAGGTGTGCATGTATACCTTTATCCAAGAAATTGGTTGTTTTTATTTCTGAAACCTGTAGGGAATCAGCAGCGGGGACATGACTATTTTACAAGTGCAGCGCAAGCACGAGCATTCTACTTTTACGTTGAAACTTCTTAGAAAGATGTGTATGTCCTAATTACAACTAATATGTCTCTTATGATTTATGAAGATTGAGGGAACTATGGTAAGTGGCACGCCAGACCTTTATTTAAGACGTTGGTTGGGTTGGTTGTTTTTATGAGTGCAGCACGAGCACATGCATTATATTTACATTGGAACTTCTTAGAAGATGTGTATGTCCTAATGACATTTAATATGTTTCTTATGAAGGTTAAGGGAACACTGATGCGTAATTCAGTGTTTGATAATGATTTTTGCAACTTTTGAAGGCCATGTACTTGATATAGCTTGCTTATAATGGATATACATAATTTATTATTGCCACGATGCTATGAGCATCATATACTGTTTAAAATCTTAAAATTAGGAATATTCATATGTTCAATTCTATAGTACACCAAGAAGTGATTTGGGCCTAAAAACCAACACTTCAGAAGATTGCAGGAGCTCCTTGCAATTTTGAGGAAACTTGCACATCACACACATGTACAAGGGAAGTAAATAAAGAGTATTTTTGTGCATTCTGAAAGAACCTTGCAAATTGTTGAGAGAGACCCTGTATTGGTTTAGTCTCACATTGCCTGTGAGACTAGATGTATTCACATTGATTATTATATATAGAGTAGAGTTTGAGGCCTATATCTTATCTCTCTCTTTCAATCTCTGATGCAACTTTATCATGATATCAGAGCCACTCAAAGATCCTCCCTAATTCCAAAACCCTAACCTTAATCCCACCCAAAAAGAACTGAAAATTGTCACAAAATATTGTTCATCGTCCCCTTCCTCTTTTTTGCATCATAACCCTAATGTTAGTTCTTCAAGCCCATCGCCAACGCCCCTCGTCTTCGTCGCATGTCGCCGACCCACCGAAGAAGAACTCCCTACCCTGTCGACAACGCCTCCGCCTTCTACATCCTCTGACGATTCACCGATGACCCATTGTCCTCTATAACTCATAGCCAACAACCCATCTCCCTTCATTCTCGCCACCCTCGACAGCAGCACCGACATCAGTTGCAACAAATCCAAATCTAGACTTCGTCGCCGCCTTGCCCGTCAGATCTGCACGTCATCGTTCTCGCCAAAACTCTAGATCTCGCAGCCTCGAGTCCACCCCCAGCATTGTCGTCATGCTCCGACTCCCTGTCGGCCACCTCTTGCACTCGCCAACAGCCATCGCCATTACCGATCTTCCCTCTGACTTTGCCACTGATAGCAGTATTAGATCTGCAGTTCGTCTTCTTCTCGTCTGTGACAGCAAGTCAAACCCATCTTACGCCATCTGCAACAATGACCTCATCTTCGCCTCGTCACCTCCATCGACCTTGTCGTCGTGCCCTGATCATGCCAACATCCACCAGACCTCATCTGCAGTGGCGTCGATTGATTAAACAATGAGATCGACACCTGATGCCTTCGCGGTTTCTTTTCTCTCTCTCCTTTCTCCCCTAAACTCAGCCTCCATCAATGTTACTGGGGTTTCAAGCTCGAATACGAAGGGAAGAATATTTCCTATTAGGTTGTTGTTGGCTGTGTGTTATGTTGACAATTTGGATCACCGTATCTCTGAGCAGGAGCTTGAGGATGAGTTTCAAACATATGGAGTTACAAGAAGTATTTGGGTTGTGAGAAAGCCACCCGGCTATGCTTTCATCGACTTTGATGACCGTAGAAATTCTCAAAATGCAATCATTAACTTGGATTATAAACATAACTGGAGGGTTAGACTTTCCCTTAACTCTAGAGGTGGTGGTGGTCGTGATCGTGATCGTGGTGGCCGCGATCGTGACTTGAAGTGTTATGAGTGTATTGAGCCTGGTGATTTTGCTTGTGAATGCAGGCTGCAAATTGGTTCTGGAGGACTTGACAATGGCAGCGGCCGTCGTCGTAATCGAACTCCTCCCATATATTGCAGAAGTCCAAGCGAGCACTCATATTTTTCTACCACTCTAGCTCAAACAGGTAATCATATATCTTATCTTACATCGTCTATGTCACATACTTGAATTATAGAATCAAGGGCGACTGATCACATGACTGGGAACTAAGGATTATGTTCTCTTTTACTCCTACCTCTAACTTTGTAGTATTAGCAGATGGCTCTTGCACACCCATCCAGGGTATTTGTCGCTAAGACCCTTCCTCTTCCTTTATCGTATATTTTCTATTTACCTTGTTTCTCTTTTAACTTATTATCAGTAAGTAAGATAACCAATATTTTAAATTGTACAATGATGTTTTTTTGAATGCATTGTGCATTTCAGAAGCTTGAGACGAGGAAGATGACTGGCACAGGACGTGAGCAGAACTGGACTGTTTGAGCCAGAGTTAATATTCGATCAGATGGCTTGCATCAATACTTCATCATCATTTGACTATCATTGTTTGTTATGTCACTATTGTCTATTTATACTAAAACTTTTTGTTTTAGATTTAGGTTAGGTTTCATTCTTAAAATGTAAGTCTTGTCAGTTAGGGAAGCACCATCGTATGGCTTAACCTAGTTAGGTCAATAACAGAATTGATAAGCCATTTGATTTAGTTTATTCAGATGTATGAGGTCCATGTCCAGTAACTTCAAAAGTGAGTTTATGGTATTTTGTAAGCTTCGTGGATAATTATTCTCGAGTCACATGGTTGTATCTATTAAAATCTCATTCTGAGGTGTTTTCACATTTAAAATTTTTTATTTCAAATAAAGTATCAGTTTAATTCTAGCATTAAAGTTTGTGATATGATAATGCTAAAGAATATCTGGACAACAACTTTATTCAGTTTCTAGAACAAAATAGAATTTTGTATCAATTCTTTTGTGTTTACAGTGCTTAACAAAATGAGGTAGCTGAACGTTAAACTAGACACCTTGACATTGTTAGCACTACTATTTCATAGAGAGTTCTCAAAAAAAAATTAGGGCGAGGCCATTTTAACTGCTTGTTAGCTGATTAATTGAATACCATTCTCTATATTGCAAGATAAAATCTCATATTCTATCATGTACTCTAATATTGGCTTTGCCTCCAAATATTTTTGAGCTTCTCTATTTTGTCCATAATCATTGTTCTCATAAGACAAAATTTGATTCTAATCTCTTAAAGGAATTTTTTTGACTACTCTAAAACTCAAAAGGTTACAAATATTTTTGTCCATCTATAGGTCGATATATCTGTCTGCAGATGTAATCTCTTTTGAGTTTAAACATGAGATTTTCATATCTCCTTCTACGTTAAAGGATTACTATGATTACCTGCTCTATCAGGAGACATTACTCAAATAGTGGTGGTCAACGTCTAAAAATATGACTGGTAAAATCCATTTCAATGGTTCAGTGCCAGCCTCAGTGCTAAGTCCTGTGCAAGAATCAAGTGAGAATGTCACCGCATAGTTATTTATTTCTTTTACTACTGATGATCTTCCCATTGTACTTCAAAAAGGGACACATACTTGTACTTAACATCTTCTTTTCAATTCTTTTTCTAATTCTCATTTATCATTCGCATTTTGTTCCTTTATTTCCTTGAACTCATGCTCAGCTTTCAAGAATGTATTAGAAGCATGTCTCTTTCAGGTTGGACTCAGGCGATGCAGGAGGAAATGATGATCTTATAGTAGAATGAGACCTGAGAGTTTGTCACACTTTCTCTGAGAAAGAGTCGGGTGCAAGTAGGTTTACATTGTCAACTTAAACTCATATGGGTTTCTGGCTCTCTTAAAGAAAAAATTAGTTGCCAGAAGATATTCACAGGTGTATGAATTGAATTATGCGAATACATTCTCCCTGATAGCGAAATTGACATCTGTGTATGTCCTTATGTCATTGGTAGAGACATGCCACTGACCAGTTCATCAGTTGGACCTCAAAAATATCTTTCTCAATAGTATTCTTGATAAGGAGGTTTACATGGAGTAACAACTAGGCTTTGTTGCTCAGGGAGAGTATGCAAAGGTTTGCAGATTGAAGAAGTCACTTTACAGTCTGAAACAGTCTCCGAGAGTCTGGTTTGAGTGCTTTGCATCAGTGAGTTAGGAGTTTAATTCTTGTCGCATAGATAATGACCACTCTGTGTTTTGGCGGATACATGATGAAAAAAGGATCCTGCTAGTTGTGTATGTCGATGATATTATGATCACATGAGATGACACAGAGAATTGACAGCCTCAAGAAGTACTTGCAAAAGCACTTTTAGATCAAAAATCTTAGATTCCTGAAGTACTTCTTAGGGATTGAGATGGCCATGTCTAAGAATGACATTCTTCTGTCAAAGAGGAAGTATATACTCGACTTGCTTTCAGAAGCTGGATGCTAGGATGAAGGAGTATTGATTCTCCAATGGACATGAACATGAAGATGAAGCTGCTACAGATTTGGGGAAGCTTCTTGAGGACCTTGGGAGATATAAGAGATTGGTGAGAAAATTGAACTACCTGATGGTGATCAGATCAGACATCACATTTGCAGTCAGTATAGTGAGTCCGTTTTTGTTAGCATCCAGAATTACCCGCTTGGAGACGGTAATGAGGATTTTGAGATACCGTAAGAAAGCTCCATAGAGAGGGCTTCTTATTCAGATCATAAACTGTAACACAATCCCACCGGTACGGAAACGTTACTGCGATGTATATACGCAGGTCGGAAAAACCTTCACGTTATATACGATAAGATCAGTACAGACAAAAATCAGAGTATGAAAGTACGTGGTGAATTATACATTCCAATATGTGAGTACAATTACAAAGTTATCAAAGGATGTGACATAATATTACAAAAATATTACATCACAGATAGGCGCAAATGCAAAAATGCAAAGAGATATATAATTATAAACAGTACAAAAGATACTCACGAGTTACAAAAGGAAAACTCGAAAGACGAGCTGGGGGACCTGAAAGGATAGGGCTTCGGAGGGTCAACTGCTGATCCATGACGCTACCGCTGTGCAACTTTGATCACCAGAAAATTTACTATGGTCTAAACTCTAAGATCTGAACATGCAAGTTCATGGGAGTCAGGATTCCTCAACAAGTGGCAAGATGATTGCCAAGTGGGTGCATAGATAATCACACGTATATTGGTTAATTCGAGTCTAAGAGCATGTATTGAAAATCGTATCATGAGCACAGGCATATAGGAGCAGGCAATGAGACAGTAAGTAAAGTAAATGTGATAAAATCAGTTATATAAGCCCAAATTACTGATTTGTGAGGTTAGTATGTTGAAGGACTAATAATCCAAATAAGGAAACCCCCATATATATACCTTATACCTCACATCACCGTATCCTGAGTTCATGTTACCTGAGTTGTCTCTTAAACTATAAAAATATCATAAAACTGATAAAACGGATAATATCGAATACAAGCAAAACCAGTCGTACAAACTCAGATTACGGCTTCATGAGACAAGTACGTTAAAGAAATAATCCAAACAAGAAAACCATCATCTATACCTTATGCATCACTTCACCGTATCCTGAGTTCATATAACCCGAATTGTAAAACAACACTACGAATTATTGATTAACATCTTATTATTATTACTCGTCTTACCCATACATCTAGGTATGTGCCTTGGCGTCCCAACACATATACATCCATATATGAGTAAGCTAAGGTTGTTATTGGAAACTGATGATGAAACCAACAGGTTATGTTTACAGTGGGTCCCGTGCATACCTGAGACCACGACCTAGGATGTTCCGGTGCTGACTCAGAACCTGCAGCTAGATAAACAGGAGGTGGGTCTTATATTATGCCCCTTTAGGAATATAACAGGAGGTAGGGAGCCATCGCTCCCCTCGGAACACCTGAAAGCTCTCAGGTAGAACCGAAAGTTTGAGATACACAACATACCTAATACCACTTGAAGTCTATCAGATTTCCCCTCACCCGATGTAGGTTGGCCATTTTATAGTTTATTATTATGTAATTATCATATTACGGGAATAGCATGACTAGGACAGATTCAGGAGTTACAAATGTAACAGGAGTACATACGTACTAGAAATACATGTCATTGTATATAATACAGGATAGCAAAACAGGATTCCTAAAATAAGATAATCACAAGTCAAGTGGTAACATATCAGGTGGCAGATAATAAGTGATATCGAACATGTGTCAGGTGATAACAAACAGGAGTCAGGTGTCCAGTAATAGCATGTCAAGTAATAAGCACAGTAGATATCACTATCGTATATATTAATGTAGGAAAACAGTACTGATGCAGGAGACCAGTACGAATACATGAAGACCGTACCGATACAGGAGGTCGGTACGAATACAAGAAAACGGTACCGATACAGGAGATTGGTACAAATACAGAAAAATGATACAGTTTAGGAAAAACAATATAAGTAATAGTTTCAAACTCTCCACAACCATCAAGAAAAGAATATTATCAAGCAGGTAAGTTGGCATGCAAGCAAGCAAACATCCAAGCAAAGCTAAGTAAGCTGGAGCGAGGTTAACGCACAACACTAGACGCCATCACGTTCGGCATGGTTACCGCTCACGACACGGCTACAAGCATACGACGGAGCGAGCGTATAAATGCTATACTACCGTGTGTGGCGTAGCTGTGCTTACAACGTAACTACGCTTGAACGGAGTTAGCGGCAAAGCATTAAGCGCTAGTTCCGCCTACTAGGCGTAGCTAAGAGACCTGACGGTTTAAGCACTCCTCTTTCGAGGAAGTGGGCGAGACCCAAAGGCTAATAGGCCCGAAGGTAGAGTAGGTACATGCAGAAGTGTCAGTATTATACAAACGCATATAACAGGTAGTAACTAAGTTATCAGCAGAGTAATGAAGCCCGGAGGCTGAGTAAGGTAGAAATAAAAATAGTGAGCAGACAAGTGAACAATCAAGCAGAGCTAAGTAAGCTGGAGCGAAGTTATCGCACAACAAATACAAATACAATCAGATACAGAAAAAATACATAATCGACCCGACGAAGCGGGAAACACAAAACTAGGCGAAGACACTCACCTAAAGTACCCGAAAACACTGCAAACACGTAGCTCCAAAACATGTGCACACGTGCACGGGCTATACCCACAATCACCATGAGAAAGTTTTATTTGTAGAGAGAAAATAAAAAGAGAGATTTAGAGAGAGAAAGAGGAGAGAGCATGAGAGAGGGAGTGCAGGAGAGAGAGAGAGTATATGAGAGGGGAGAGGAGAGGGGGCGGCCGACCACGACCAGCGGCGACCCTAGCCGCCGGCCTCCTCAGACAAAGGAGAGAGAAAGTGCGAGGGAGGAGAGAGAGGAAAAGAGAGGAGAAAGAGAGAGAAAGTGAGATCTAGAGAGGGGGAGAATGATTAAGAGGAGAGGGGAAAGCAAGCTGGCCGGCCTGGCGGCCACGGCTAGAGAGAGGGAAAGAGGAAAGGGAAAGAAGAAGAAAAAGAAGAAGAAAAGAAAAGGAAAAAGAAGAAGAGAAGAAAAAGAAGGGACAACGGCGGTGGATATGGGGAGAGTCGGTGCGGTGGAGCCCCCCACGGCGGCGGTCGGCGATTAGATCCAGGGGAAGAGGGAGAAAAGAGAGAAGAGAGATAGAGAGAAAGAAAGATAAAGAAGAGAGAAAGAGAAGAGAGAGGAGCTCGGGCTTGTCGGGGGAGGTGGTCCGTGGCGTCGCGGCAGGCGTTGGTCGTCGTCGCCAGGGAGAAAAGAGGGAGAGAAGGAAAGAAGGAAAGAAAGAAAAAAGAAAAAGAGAGAGAAGTGATGGATGAGGGGAGCTGATGGGGACCAGCCCCATGTGGGCGCGCACGCAGGCGATGGGATGGGGGAAAGAAAAAGAAAAAGAAAAGAGAAAGATTTCAAAATAATTAATATTATTTTAATTTCGGCAAATATCGACTAATCCAGAAAAAATTTCAAAAATACAAGAGGTAGAAAATATCACTCTGAGGAATATTATGAAATCTGTTTTTAGAAAAAATCTAATTTTCAAATTAAAAATTATGAAATAAACTGGTGATACCGGCCGACACCAAATCCGGCCGAGTTTTGATAAATTCAAAAAAATTTCAAAAATGCATTAAGGTAGAAAATGTGATTTTAAGAAATAATGTGAAAATGAATTTTAAAAATATAACTCTGTTTGTAAATTAAAAATATTGGAATCGACCAGCAATACTGGTCGACGCCGATTTTGAAGATTTTGTAATTTAATTCGAAAAAATTTTAAAAAATCATAAAAAATCTAAAATATTAGAAAATAATGTTTGAAACTGAAATCGTTCAAATCTGACTACCGGAAAGACTAAATCGAGCAATATACTAGGTCGGGTCACTCGTTCAGATTAGAGTTGACTCTGAGTCCACGAATTCAGATTCAATGCAAAACAACCGCATAAATTATCATAAAACAAAAACAAATATAGAAAGAATCAAAAAATACGACCGAAAAATCTGAATATGTAACTAAGTACATATTCCGGGAACTGGGTGTTACATAAACACACCAGAGTAGCAGGCCTCTCAGATGTAGACTGAGTAATGTATCCTTTTGATAGAAGGTCGATCACAAGATATTGTATCTTTCTTAGAAGAAATCTTGTGTTATAGAACAATAAGAAGCAGTGTGGTCTCTTAATCTAGCGCAGAGTCGGATTAAATGATGATGGCAAATATGTCATTAGAGCTAAACTGGATCAGAGATTTTTTTATAGAGATTGGTTTTCCTCCAGAGTGTCTCATGAAACTATATTGTGACAACAGGGTAACAATACACATTGTTGGTGTTCCATGAGAGAATCAAACACATTGAAGTTGATTGTCATATAGTTCGTGAGGAGCTAACAAAAAGATTGTTGTGATGGAACATGTATCATCAAGATACCAGTTAGCAGATCTTCTTATCAAACTACTTGATAAAATACGAGTAGATTTTATTTGTGACAAGCTGAGCATGTATGATATATATGCTCCAGCTTGAGGGAGAGTGTTGAGAGAGACTCTATATTGGTTTAGTCCCACATTGCCTATGAGATTAGATGTATTCACATTGGTTATGTTAGAATTTGTGCGAACAAAATAGTCCCACATCGTTTAGACTTGGGGATGGTCTTGGGCATATACGGATTTGAGCTACCCCACCTAGAAAGCTAGTCTTTTGGGATGGTGCCCCAAGTTCTTACAAATGGTATTAGAGTGATGCCCCGAACTTAGTCGTGTGTGGGGGCGATGTTCGATCCCCCAGGGTGCAAAGACGCGGGCGCTAGCTGAAAGGTACGGTAAAAAGGCCCTTATAAAGCTTGATCTATAATAGATTAAGCCAGACTATAATAGATAGAGCTCTCGAGGGAAAAGTTTAGGATCTCCAGTGCTTCACGTAAGGCGTGTATAAGCAAAACGCAGTGAAGAAAAGTAACCTCGATGAGCATGTCTTCCGGGTGTGAAGGTGAGCTTACATAGAGACTCTTTGTTCGAGGGGGATTGTTACGATTTGTGCGAACAAATAGTCCCACATCGGCTAGACATGGGGCTGGTTTCGGGTATATAAGGACTTGGGCTATTCCACCTAGAAGGCTAGTCTTTTGGGATGGTGCCCCAAGTCCTTACAGTTTATTATATATAGACTAGAGTATGAGCCTAGATCTCATATCTTATCTCTTTCTCTTCCAATCTCTAATGCAACTTTATCACATATGAATCAACGAAAAGCGTATGTAGAATATTTACTAAGAAGGGTTGTCCAGTAGTTCACTAGGTCAACAGGAGGAATCTTTGGAACCAATTCATAAACAAACTTAACTACCCTATCATATAAGACAAAAAATTTTGGTTCATTACCTGATCGACATTCCAACTTGATTTGAATTTTTGACAACAGAATACATGTGTAGCTCATTTCACCATAAGCCATATGATTATGACACTTATTAAAGTTTCAATGTGAGGGTATTACTCAAATTACTCTTTGTTACTAGAGTTGATGGATGTGCATGTTTAGTAATATTGCTCATGGTGTGGTAAGTTACATTTAATGTTCTGACTGTTTTGGTTTGTCAGCATGGATTACTTGACACATTCTCACTATTTTCTTTCAAGCCGTTGCCTAGCGTGTTTTGCTGACTAAAAGTTAGCTTTTCCTGTCCTGAATTTCAGAAACCAAGCTCTTTGCAGGGGCAGTATTTATTATCTTATAATTTCTTACAGATGACAACAGCTATCGCCATAGAAGATATTCGTAGGGAGGTGAAAATCTTGAAAGCTTTATCCGGGCATAAAAATCTTATCAAATTTTATGATGCATGCGAGGATGCCGTAAACGTCTACATAATCATGGAGTATGTCTTCACCTTTTTATTTATGATATTTCATTTACCATTCATCAATTCTTTGACAAGATTAGGCATACATCTATCACTTGGCTGCATGTAGCATCAAAGTGATGTTAGGTCTGAAGCTAATAGCTATTCTCGCTGTGTCCATCACTTTGGAGTTTTGTTCCAGTTTACTGTTTGACCAGGAAATATGTATGCTTCATCAAGTTTTAGTTTCGAACATTGAATGAGAGCATAAACAGGAGCAGCATAAACAGAGGCCTCTTGAAACCTGATGCTCTGGGTTTCATGCCAAATAACCATTGTGATTTAAAACATAAAGATGTTGGATTGTGGGCCAACAGTATTTGTCAGGCCAAAATATCCAAATCTATTTAGACGTTTAGCACAAAAACACATTTTGATACTAATCAATTATTCTAGTGACTGCTGATAAGGATATCTTGTTGGATATTGATTGCAGGCACTTAAACTTAATTGCCTGTATATTCTTTTAATTGCCTGTATATTCTTTTTTTAATTATATAATCATTTTTCTTATCAGATTGTGTGAAGGTGGAGAATTGCTAGATAGAATCTTATCCAGGTAAATGAGTATCTATGGCATAAGCCTCTGATAGGGATGTCTACATTTCTGTCTTGATTCAACCAGGGAGTTCTAATGATTTTTTTTGTCCTCTAATTTTCTAAAGAGGGGGAAGGTACATGGAGAATGATGCAAAAGCAATTGTTGCTCAAATTTTGAGTGTAGTTGCCTTCTGTCATCTTCAAGGCGTTGTGCATCGTGATTTAAAGCCAGAGGTAAAGTCTTGGACATCTATAAATATTATAATCTTCATATCTGATATAATTTCCTTTCAGTTCTCAACTCACTATTGTGTTGAATCTACCTTAACTGAAATTTCTACTATGGACAATTAACAGAATTTCTCTTCACCAGTAAAGATGAAAGTTCTTCTATGAAGCTTATTGACTTCGGACTTTCTGATTTTATCAACCCAGGTAATTGTATGAAACTTCACAAGTAAATTAGGACGTCTTTAGTTATTTCAACTTGTGAATGATGCGTTAAAGATCAGTAAACCTTCAACTTTCAGGAAATCTTGTGTAACAAATTCCTAATTCTTATCTGTCTCAAATCATGTTAGTTTCTTTCAACTTAGGAGATTTTTGGGTATTTTTGTGCAGGTGAGAGATTAAACGACATTGTTGGCAGTGCCTATTATGTTGCACCAGAGGTCCTACATAGGTCGTACAGTACGGAAGCAGACATGTGGAGTATTGGTGTAATAACATATATCTTGTTATGTGGTAGCAGACCTTTCTGGGCCCGTACAGAGTCAGGAATATTTCGTGCTGTGTTGAGAGCAGACCCTAACTTTGATGACTCACCTTGGCCTGCTGTATCTCCAGAGGCCAAGGATTTTGTCAGAAGACTACTAAATAAGGACTACAGAAAAAGAATGACAGCAGCACAGGCTCTAAGTAAGTTCAGAGTTCCCATCTCTAAATGCTTTATGTATTTAATTGGTTTTTCTGACCATCATTACATGAATATCTTATTATACCATTGAATATCTGGTTTCAAATTCTTTATACATCCTCTTCTGGGACTGCCTGGATCCTATTCATATTTTCCTTTCTTTAAGTAATTCAAATGTCTATTCAGAAAACCAACAAGTGTTTCTGTGATGGCAGATCATCCTTGGCTGAGACATGATGACCGGAAAATTCCTCTTGATATCCTAATTTTTAAACTACTCAAATCATATCTTCACGCTACACCTCTCAAGTGTGCAGCTTTAAAGGTATATATTCTATGAATGAGAGAATCATCACGTTTAGCTGGGCTCTCACATGTTTCTTTCTACCTTCTCATAAAATGTTGGAATCGGCATCTTACAGGTCGTGGATGCGCTAATATCAGTTTCTTCAAATTATATTAAAATGCTAGAGTTGATTTTTGGAAAATTATTTCATCTTTGTTGTTTTGTTTTTTTTAACTATGAGGGATGTAGGAGGATATGCCGTAAGTTTGAGGCCAAATTTTCCTTTTAAAGCTTGCATGTGTGGAGACACATGCCATGTCCATTGCTCAAAATCTATGTTGATGGACATGTTCATGCCAGCATGGACATGACACACTAACACATGGAAAATTCTATAAAATACACGCATGTCGAACACGTTAGGAACGTCTGTGCTACATAGCTCAAAATCGTTTTTCTTTTCATTTCTATCCCTCCATGCTTGAATTTCAAACTTTCTTAGTTGTTTTCCCCACATAGCTTTTATCATTCCAAATGTATTATGAACAAACTCTCTGGTACCACCTTAACTAAGAATGACTAATTAATGTTGTCATCGTCTCCAAGCCATATTCCATGAGAGTTTCCTATGAAAAACTTCCCTTTAACTCTCCATGTCTCCTACATGTGTACAAGCTACTTGGTTGTGTTATCGTTATCTTTGTATGTTGGTAAAAAAGTATGTTAATAAAAAACACCTTTCTTTTTGCCCTCAGTTTTTTGGTTTTATTCCTTCTACTTTGGTTGGTGAGAGTCATGGGCTATTGTGGAGGTTTCTTCCACCATTTGAGAAGGGGTTTGTAGGTATTTCAGCATCTGTCTTTCTCCACAGTCTTCCTGTTCTTTATCAAGGCAAAATGATGTAAATGTAATTCTTTTTTTTTTTAATAAACCTTTTGATTTGTGGAGACTGGAGGGAAGATGTCTTGCATACAAACTGAATTCACTGTATATGGTAAAGAAACTATCTTTATGGATGATGCTTCTTGGTTTAACTTGTCTATTGCAAAATTTGTTTTTTCATAGATGTTAGGCATCATGTTTTTTACCTTTTGTAATACTTTTCTGTTTACTGCATTTTGATCCATTTCTATTGTCCTACTATGTGCAGGCTCTATCCAAAGCGCTAACAGAGGATGAGCTTTTGTATCTCAGGTCTCAGTTTAATTTATTAGAACCTGATGAAGAGGGGTGTGTCTCACTTGAAAACTTTCGGACGGTGAGCAACTTTTTTGCTATTTTTTTCAACTTCTGATCTTGGATTGCTTATGTTTGTTTTGATAGAGAGAAGCTCGGAGGCAAGGTGACTCTCAGTCATGATTTGTTACTCATTAGATAGGAAGCAGTTGGTCCTAACCAAAATTCAGTGGCATAACCAACAAAGTTGACTCATAAGTAAAAAAAAAAAAAAGAAAAAAAAGAAAAAAAGAGAGAGAAAAGAACAGGGAGAGAAGCAAAAGAGTTCCAAAGAACATCACAAGCTGTATAATAACCCTTACCCAAACACCCCCCCACCCCCCCACCCCACCCCCCCCCCCCCACAAAAAAAAAAGGGGGGGGGGGGGGGGGGTACGTCCCAACAATCCTTCTCCCAACATTTTTGTTTGAAATTTCCCATTTGCAATGCGAAGGGATTTTCGATTTTAAATTGCATGGTTTAACTATTTCCTTTACCCTTTAGGTTAGTTCTTTCTTTGGTCATTAGGAGCTTTCTTCCCCGAATCGTGGCTTTCCTCTCCTTATTGATGGTGCCTATAGGCCTTTCACACACCCCACCGCCACACGTGCACGTACAACCCCTCCCTCACCCCCCACCCCATAAAATCTCTCTTATATGGTTTTCTCACGAAGCGTATTATGAGAAAGTTTCTCATTTGAAAATTTTCATATATATATATATATATAACAAAACAGAAAAAAAAAATTTATTAGAACGATGCTTTATTCCTTCCAAAATAGGTGTGACTAGGTGAAGGTGGAGTTGAGATTCAAAAACTTATTTTGAGAAGATTTTAGTTAAAATAGTCGTGTAAATATTTGGGGTTGTCTTAAATTTGGCCCATCAACATATATGATATGTTCCGTTGAGATGAATGCTGTTTCTTTGTCATCCCCTCCCTTCATCTAAGACTCTTAATCTACTGGAGTTTTGGAGCGTTGCTTCTTGGTTGGATGAGCTTAAACTGTGAAACCAATTGGAGACTTCATTATCCACCAGCTGTTCTTTCAAAGGTTCATGTCTAGCCTCTCTTGCCCATATATAAACCCTTGACCAGGAATTGGTACAATGAGGAGGAAAGGTGTCGAGTTTAGATGTCGTCATAACTTTAACTTCCAGGGATGATCGTCATTCAGAGTTCTGCTACATATGCAACCAGATTTTGAGAGTGAAAGGTTGTAGATATTGACGCTGAAGATGCTGCTGAAAAACTTTCTTTTGAATAAACTTGTGTTGTGTTTATTAGTTATATTTTTTAACATATCATAGCTTGTTCAGTTTCCCTTAATCTACTTCCTTTTGCATTCTGGCTGTTAATGTGATTTTGGTGCAGGTACTCTTCCGAAATGCAACCGAGGCAATGGAATTCTCAAAGGTTCCTGACATCTTAAATTTGGTATGGCATCTAATAATCACATTCACGAAATGTTTGGCATTTATATTATATTTCATCTTTAATAAAGTGGCATGTAGCAATTCTTGTTTTCTTGATTATCATTTTTTTTCATGATTTATATTTGTTGTCAGTAATTAAATCAATCACCAAAGAATGTGAGTCAATTGGCTTCATTACTTTGAAATGAGATTTTTTTTTTTTCCCCGTGTACACTTCTAAATAAAATAAAGTGACAAATCAATTTCAATGTGTTTTCTCGAAACTCCCTGTTAGTAGCAACATGGGATTTTATCCTTCGACTTCTGCTTATCATTGTCGTTATCATATTACAGCTCCAGCCTCTCGCCGATAGAAGAATGGACTTTGAGGAATTCTGCGCAGCTGCAATCAGCCCTTATCATCTAGAGGCTTTGGAAGGATGGGAGCAAATCGCTAGCAAAGCTTTCGAGTACTTCGAGCAGGAAGGAAATCAAGCCATCACTATTGAGGAACTGGCTCAGGTGTCTACATATAGAAAAAATATCTGTTCTAACGAAAAACTTTATCATACCTAATATTATTAACAAATCTTTCGAATTATTGTTCGACTGTGGTAGAGCTTTTGTGTTGCGTGCAGGAAATGAACCTCGCCCAATCAGCGTATTCCATCATGCAAGATTGGATCAGAAGCTCAGATGGGAAGCTCAGTTTTCTCGGATACACCAAATTTTTGCATGGAGTGACAGCGAGGAACGCCAACACGCGGAATCATCAATGATGTCTTTTATCTATTTATTCACCATTCATCTAATTGTTCTCTGCAATTCATATATTTTCCCATATACACGGCTAGCAATTTTCAGTCTCCTCTCTCTTCTCCATCGTCATTATTGTGTAGAAATGCTTGTAAAGAACATTATGTGTAATCAAATTGAAAAGAAGAAAATTTTCGGGCAAGACTAAATCTTTCATTGGCTCCTATGGTTATCTCTCCATGATTATCTTAATTTTATGCGTAGTCTGTATTTATACATTGTATATGCACGTATCGGTGAATCGTATCTGTAAGTAGAATCGTATCTGTAAGTATTTTTCCAGGGTTTATCACCCACAGTTTGTAATATGATACTAATTGATGAATATTGTTTTCTAAACTTGAGGAGAAAAAGACCAGTTGTAAAATTAATTAAGGTCTTAATCTGTGCAACTGTGCTCGTTGACAGTTTTACAGTAGAATTGGGGTCATGTCTCATCTCGTGTTATGGAACTTTGAACAAGCAACTTTTGTGTCCAAAAACCATGACATGATGTCAACTAATAACAAATAATTAATGCATGAAAAAATTGTTTGTTTGTGCATGTACCATTTGCTCGCGTTTATATGTGGATTTCAAGTCATAATTAGGCAACTCACTCGTCTGAAATTTTCAATTATAACTTTGACTCACAGGGAGGGTGTGAGAGTGAGATGCATGATTTGCGTCAGAGGAGTTTTCGATAGGTCGGATTGGGTTGAATTCAGCATCGCTATTTAGGTGACATAAGCTCTTAAGAGCTTAGATGAAAAGTGAGTACGTCGTCAAGACGGCTGGAAGTAAAAGGCCCCTTTGAGAGTTTTTCTGTTTTTTTTTTCTCGAGTGGATCAATTTTGTATTTTAATATTTTTATTCCTTTCATTTTTAAAATTATTTTATTAAGTACTTATTAATGAAACGCGCTACAGAACACGCTACAGAATTTTCTTGACCTCATGTCTTTTTCTTTAAAAAAAAACTTTGACTCAAATAACATCAGGTCCAATTATAGCTTCTAATTAATTATCATTTGCATATAGAGTAGCTTGGTCTCATTCTCTCTCGTAGTACCAAAACCTACGGGAATTTTTGCCATTTATGTGTGTGTGACCTCAAGAAAACGAAAATTAATTTAGTTAGAAAAACATTATTAAAACAATTTAAGATTTTGTTATTTTTTTGGTAGACAAATGATTAAAGAGGTGGGCTTTCATTGTTTGCGTTGTTTCCAATCTAAAGAACACACCTGTTATAATGCTGACGGCCCCTTCACAACACAACCCACTCTTGATAATTCCCTTGCATCTGCAGTCTCTCACAATTACTTCTTAATTCATTCATTAATTAATTAATTAAATTAATCTGCAGTTTCATTTTTATTAATTTCCAAGAAGAAGCAATTGTAAAGCAAAGAAGAAGAACACAAGTAAAATTTAAATTAAAAAAAGAAAGGAAGGAAGGAAGAAAGAAAAGAAGCCAAATCCAATCTTTTCTTTTTCTACCATAAATCATTTCATTCATGTGTTTTTTTTTTCCCTCTTCATCATCACAAATATAATAATATAAATAAATAAATACAATATAATTTTTTTAACTTTGTTTTTGGAAGGAAAGAAATGTGCCTATTTAATATAGTAATAGTTGATAAAGACAAAATAATAAATGTACTTGTCAGGGTAATTCTCGACAAATATAGAAGCAAATAATAATAAAACTGGCTTACTTGTCATATTAAAAAGCCAATTATTGAAATTTTTTTATAGGGGAGAAAAAAATGGTGTACCAAAGGAATTTTCAATATTAATATTAATAAAGAATTAAAAACATTAATGTCATTTGGAATACTTTTGTCATGCATACAAGAAGAATTTCCTTTAGCACTGAGGTAAAAATTAGCTGAAAATCAAATTCAATTTAGAATTTGGTTCTCTAAAATGTGAGAGGACCAAATTCTAGACTAATAAATCCAAGCAGACCAGATTCAGTTGTACTTGAGAAATCAATCAAACAGGTTCAAGTTGTCGACCAACTGCATAAATTCAAATTTGTTGTCCCAACAATAACATTGCAAATGCCAAAATTCACAGGACTACCTGCATTTTCCCTTGACAAACACAAATCATTCAGTGTATACGAATCCTTAAATCCCTTGGACCCATTTGTAATTGAGTTTCAATTTTGACTTGGAATTAGGGTGAGCATCGGTCGGTTCGGTTCGGTTTTTGCTAATTTTTACAAAATCGAACCGAACCGATTAGACTTAGTAACCGAACCGAATTGACTCGTTTCGGTTCGGTTTTTCGGTTTTTTCGGTTAGGCCAATTTATTGCCATCATTTTTTGTATTTTTTAATCACCATTATATTATCATCCTTTAATATTCTAATCTCAAATATCCATTACCCAAATTAGAAATAAAAAAAAGACTTTAAACTTAATGTGAATTAAAAATTTCAAATTCTAAAACTTTTCCATTCTTGCTCATATAATTATTACTAACTTTTAATGATAAGAATGGAAAAAAAAACTATATTAATATAAATATTATTCTCAATTGTTATGGTGTACTTAACATTAGTCTTCACATATTCAACATAAAAAAGATGGTATTACTAAAAGTAATGAGATAAGTTTCTACCAATTTTTGTTATAAAGTATATGATTCACTTAATTGAATTTGAGTAGGGTAATATTAGGGGTGAGCATCGGTCGGTTCGGTTCGGTTTTTGCTAATTTTTGCAAAACCGAACTGAACCGATTAGACTTAGTAACCGAACCGAACCGAACCGACTAAGTTCGGTTCGGTTTTTCGGTTTTTTCGGTTAGGCCAATATTTTCCCATCATTTCTTACATTTTTTAATCACCATTATATTATCATCCTTTAATATTCTAATCTCAAATATTCAATACCCAAATTAAAAATAAGAAAAAGACCCTAACCTTAATGTGAATTAAAAATTTCATATTCTAAAACTTTTACGTTATATTTGGGCTCTTATATCAAAACTCACATAATTATTACTAACTTTTAATGGCAAGAATGAAAAAAAAAGAACTATATTAATATAAATATTATTCTTAATTGTGATGGTGTACTTAACATAACTTTCACATATTCAACATAAAAAAGATGGTGTTGCTAGAAGTAATGAGATAAGTTTTCACCAGTTTTTGTTATGAACTATATGATTCACTAAATTGAATTTGGGTGGGGTGATATATAGGGTAAGAGATTCGGTTCGGTTCAGTCGAGTTCGGATTTTGAAACACAAAACCGAAATCGAACCGAACTAGAGCGGTTCGGTTCGGTTCGGGTTCGGGTTTCGGTTTTTAGTCGGTTATTTCGGTTATAACCGAACTCTGCTCACCCCTAGGTAATATATAGGGTGAGAGATTCGGTTCGGTTCTGTCGGGTTCGGGTTTTGGAATATAAAACCGAAACTCGATCGAATTAGTGCGGTTTGGTTCGGGTTCGGGTTTCGATTTTTGGTCGGTTATTTCGGTTATAACCGAACTCTGCTCGCGCTAGTTGGAATGGAGTTGAACTCCAAGACGATACCTTGAGACGTTTACGATGCTTCATTAAAAAGAATATGATGAAACAATAAGAATTATTTCGTTCCCAATCGAAAAAATACGGATTAAAAATTAGAATTTATAGGCTAATAGGTAGAATTTATTGCGAGAACCAAATTTGATTAGTCATACTTGCTCTTAATCACCTTTTTATCATTTTCTTTAATTTTTATTTTGGACGTGCCTTTCCTTTTCAATTTCGGCTGCCAATATAGGCCCATACTTTTGGCCTTTAAAGGATGCAGGGCCCATTTCTGTGATTATAGGCCTTTGATCACCAAGATATGTTGTTTTCTTTGTTAATTACTTTTTAATAAGGAAAATTTCTTCACGTCCACCCACGTACTTTCCTTTGAAAAAAAACACACCTCTTTATTTTTATTCACATCTACTCCAACATAAATTGATTTCTCCCGATCACCACTTTTTTATATATTTTCATTTTCTTTTTTACACTTCCCCTCACCCCCTAAGTTGCTCTCCACTCAACCCTGATCCCGACACAGAGCAATTTGCGGATCAATCTGCGAGGTCATGTTGCTATGGGAATTCGAAGGGAGCTGGGAGCCCCCTCCAGGGTCTCAGGGGGCAGACCAAATTTTTTTAGAATCGACATTTTATAAATCTCATTTGTTTATGCTCGCGATGAGTTTTAATTGTGTTTGTGATCGATGTAGTTTTTAGATTTAAAAATGCATTGGGCATCATTCGATGTCATTGAATGAGAGTCTACTGATGATGATAAAGCTGATATGAGGACTACGACTCATGATTGCACTCCTCACAGAGGACTGCAACTATGATCACAGTCCTTTATTAGAAGATTACGACTATGGTCGCACTCTTTTTCATTAACTGAAAATTAGAGCATTTTATGAGGATTGTGATCATTGTCGCAATCCCAATATAGACTGAGAGATTGTGTTTTTTTAAGGAACGTGATAAAAACTCAAAAATAAGATATTTTTGTGAGCACTGCTATCATGATGACAGTCCTAATAAAGAGGAATATGATCATGATCGCATTCCAATAAAGACTCAGAAACATGATATTTTTGTGAGAACCGCGATCATAGGACTGCAATGCAGTCCTATATAAACTCAGAAATATGACATTTTGAGAGAACTGAGATCATAAAGACTCAGAAATTTTTAATTTTTTGTGACGACTGCAACACAGTAGTCCACTTTTTCAAAACAGTCTGCTTTTTTGAAGCGATTACTGCGGGGCATTTGCGTCATTTCGCTGAGGAGCGCTTCTATGCTTGACATGTGGGCGCAGCTGATTGGTTTAAAAAAAAGAGGTAGTTGTAGCGAATTAAATTATGAAGTTAAGTTTTTTTTTTTCTAATTATGCTTTGACATGGAGGGTTGTAACGAAATTCCCTTTTTAATAATTGGGAGCTAATATAAAAAAAAAAAATGAAGAAACAAAGAATACAGGTGATCATTAATCATCAAATTTCAATTAAAAATATACGGCTAATTAAAGACGGTGGCAGATGGAGAAAATTATCATCAGAAAACTTGTATTTCCCTTTATCACAAGTTGATGTATAGCTATCAACCTGTGGCTATTGATTTCGCCCGCGATCTCGCAATATCTTCAATTTTTTTTTTTTTGCATTTTTAAGGAAAAAAGAAAACCAAAATCTTTATAAATAAAAATGTATGTGCGAAAATTAATGTGAAAAATTGTTGCCTCATCTCATATGCAAGCTTGATGGCACATCCTTTGTTTCTTTGTGTTTTGTTTTCACGCATGCACAACAATAATGGGCCAAACTCACTTTATGGGCTTTTGGCGGCGAGATTGGACCTGGGTTGTCCTTGACCTCTTGTCCTCTAGCCCCTAGTTATATCAAGGTCCACACTCAATTGGGCCCACATCACATCACAAAATTGAAAATTCCCACTTGAATATGGCTCTCGGAAATTAGCTTTTTTGGTTTAATTAAAAAGAAAAACAATCAAATTAGAATGCCGACTTTCTCTAATTTTAATCAGAGTTTCTTGAGGTAAACATATATGGCATAAATACGCACAAAATCTGTATATCCAAAATAACTTTTCACTTTTAATTAATCAATAGCACCATAATCAAAGGCAGACTCATATTGAATTTTATAAAATATATAGAGTAGTATATATAATTTGTCATCTTTTTAATTTTTTTACATGATCACTTATTTTTAGATTATTTTTACTAGAATTAACATGCTTTAGAGTTCTATATCAAATGGTAATTTAAAAAAATATGTTATTGGAGATCAAAAGGTCATGTTTTTTTTTCTTATTATATTTATGCCTATACTGAAAAAATATCGCGCGTCTGCCGCTGACCATAACTTAAACAAAATGGATCTTTTATGTCTCTGTATTAGAACTAAGTTTCTTATAAATCCTAATTGCCACTAATTGTTTATAAATGTCACAGAAAAATGAATTTGACGTCCTGTTTTGAAATTTTTTTTTTTTTTTTTAACTTTAGTAGTTGTAAGAGAAACTTAGGATACGCTTTCTTGATAACTCATGTAGGGAGAAAGGAGATAAAGGAGAGAGAGGAAGATAGCACAGAGACCGGAAGTCAAAGGGTCCGAGAACGGCATTGAAGCAGATCTAGACAAAACGCGGTCGATCGGGCGGTCGACCGGTGTGCACGATGTGCACAAGCATGGCCCGGTCGATCGCCTGGTCGATTGTGGTAAAGGAGCGGTCGACCGCCCGGTCGACCGACTGACATGAGCTAGCTCTCGGTTGGTCCCGGTCGACCGGCTGGTCGTCCGAGGACAAGGGTAGGTCGACCGACAGGGTCGATCGAAGGTCGACCGACAGACGCGTTTTGTCTCCTTTCTGGATTCAGACTCCTTTTTGTTTTGGGGTCGAATCCACTCAGGGTTTCCTAAATCCTTGAGACTCTGTGACTATAAATATGGACTAGAGCCCTCATGTATTGTACCCAAGAAATCCCTAAAAGTATCCCTCTGGTATTTACTTGTATTGATTGTTGAATCAATAAAATCTCTCTCTCTCCCTTGCCCCGAGGCAAATTACTTAACTTCGTTAAATATTGTGTTAACTTACTTTCTCTATTGCTTCTCTGTTCTTGTCGTGTTGGGTACATCTTCGACTGTATCTATCTCTGTTTGGTGGATTCCTCATCGGTTGTTGCCCCCGCGCGCAACAACTCAAACACCCTCAAAATTAATCATTTTCCTAAATAAAGAATAGTGCATGTTCTAAAATAATTTTCACGCACTGAATATAAGCTAGTCAATTTAAATTCAAGAAATTGTTTTCTGTTGGTGGGGATTGATTCTGGTACCACTGACCTACTAGCTTACAAATATATTTTATAATTTTTATGCATTTAGGTATCAAGTATAAATTTAGTGATATTATTTTTTTGAATGGTAATTATGATAACTTTTTGAGTGAAAAGGTGGGTATACATAATTACAAATACAATATTTTGTATGTTGTAAATGGTTAATAAAATCACTATGTAGGATGAATATTATCCTTATAATAAATTATTTATTAATTTGCTGCTTGATATTATCTTTTTAACATAGGATTATGGGCATATATTCGACACCACCTCGAGCTAAATGTTAATGGATTGATCTAAAATTAAAATTTAACATTCTTCTCAATTTTCATTTTGTTTTTCACAATAGTTGTATCAACTTCCATGGGGAAATAAAGGATGAATCAATAAAAATCTTGCACTTTGAACATATAAGTGCCAAAAATCTCAAAAATGAGAAAATATATGCCCCGTCATCCTCAAGAGAGAAAAGAAAAAGAAATAAAAAACAATTCATAAGGGAAAGACAACTGCCAAATCCAAAGCATGTCAATTAAATTAGAATGATAAAGCATCATAATGTTAATAATAATGTAAATAAAAAATGAAAAAGATAAAGATAAAGGCAAAAACAGCTCGAATTGCAATGATGAAAAATCCATCCTTTTGTCAGTCAAATACTCTTCATCATTACACCAATCTGCTCTACTTTCAGAGGATCCACACAGATACAACCAAAAAGAGACCTTGGAATTAACCAATGCTAATATCTGTGTGTGTGTGTGTGTGTGTGAGAGAGAGAGAGAGAGAGAGAGAGAGAGCTTAAAATAATCAAATGCACCTTGAGTTACACAAAATTGAAAAAAAAAGTAAACTCATAAATGTCACTCTTGGTGATTGCTCTCATCTCTCTTCTCCATTAGTTATAACTTGCCCAACTTGAATTATATAGTCTATGATAGGTTAGCATAAAATATGAACAAATTAATGGTTTTTGCTAGAGTTGTCAGAATACTAACAAACTAATAATCATAACGAATACCCTAATTAACACATTTCTCATCATATAATCAAGTTTGGTGCAACACAGATCAGCATGCATTTTTTATGTTTGACAGGGTTGTCTACTGTCCAGAGCCTAGGCTAAGTCTACACTACTTTTATATAGCCAGCTAGCTAGCTAGCTAGAATATAATGGCCATGAGAAAACAAAGTATGAAACCAAGGGGGGTTGTGGGGGATGGAGGCCTGCACCTTGAGATTGAGAGGTAAAAAGGCTAAAAAGTTTACTAGCTAGCTGTGAACAAGTAAGTCAACACAGATGCTTGACTTCCACAAAGTTGTGTCAATAATCATAATATTTGCTTCCAAATGCATAACACCAATGCAGTAGCTTAACTTAGCTAATCACAAGTACAGCCATTGGAGATTTTTCTCTTTTAGGGCAAAGAAAATGTAGAAGAATGTTCTGTGTCACTTCCATTTATGTATATATAAACACTATATAGGCAAAAATTAATAATGTAAGAAATTTAATTTGGAAAAGATAAGTTCACAAAACTTGTAGTTTGATCAGATTCCAAACACACATTCACCTAATAACTACAGTGTGCATGGTATTTGCTAGCAGGAGTGTAAACAAACCAATTCTTAGACCTTGGTTTTTCTTGCCTTTTCTTCCTTATGTGTCTACCCAAAACCCTAACCCTCAAACTCATATATATAATCTAAAATAAACCAGAATAATTGGTATTCCAGTTTCCAAAACTTTCATACAAGCCATCAGCAAGTTCCCCATCTGCAGTGCCTCTCAATGTGGAGTGATGAAGAGAAGAATAGATATCATGCACATAAGAATACATATAGATGGAGTTTAGGTGTGTAATTGATGTGTTTGAAATGAAAGAACAAACAGAAAAAATTGCATTTTCCCATACTGTAGATCTAGAAACAAAGGAAGAAGTGTATTCAAAATGAATGAAGGAAACAAACAAGTTGAATATGATGTTTTTGAGAAAATCTCTCATAAACACATATTAATTTAAGGTTTTCTATAATTAAGACTATACATCAATACCAATTAAGAGCATCTCTTGATATGTGGCCTTGATAAATTATTATTTATCTGTCGCTCTCTTTCTAAGAGGGAGTTCATTGTTATCCTTCAAAAACTAATAAGAAATATACTTGAATGACAATAGAAAATTACCCTAGCTTGTAACAAGAAGATTGTATTGTTTATGAAACCCTAGATTAGTGTGTGAAAAACAACCAATTTGCTCATCCAGCAGTGATAAACAAATAAAGTAGAGAATGTGAAAACTGTCAAGTAAGATTGTATTGTTTATGAAACCCTAGACTAGTGTGTGTAAAAAAAACCAATTTGCCCATCTATCAGTGATAAGCAAATAAACTAGAGAAATGTGAAAACTTGGGTTTGGGGGGGGGGGGGGGGGGGGGGGGGTGGGGGTGGGAGATGTGGGGGCGCATGCCAAGATGTGGTTTGTGGGGGCGCATGCCAACACCCAACAACAAGAGCATGAGGAAGCACCCGAGATAGTGAGGTCTATAAAAATGATCTTAAAATGTTTGAGAGTTCCAATATATAGATCAGTGAATCAAAAATTTTAGACAGATTCAGCAATTCCAAAGTGATCAATATCACTTCCTTAAAGTCATCAAAATCAAGAGAGAGAAATTAAATAAAAGATCCAAAGATGAAAACAGTATAGATCTAAGCTACAAGAAATTCCATCACAAGGAAAAAAAATGAAGAGAAAAGAAAAAAGAAAAAAAAATCCTTGTCCAAGGAAATGAAGGCACAAAAAACTTTTTCCCTTGTTGTCAGTAGTCTGATCATGAGAAACATATATCTGAGATACGGAGAGAGTCAAAACCCTTTCATCATTACACCAATCTGCTCTCATAATTTCAATTCACAGCAAAAAAACAAAAAACTAGGAAAAAGGTCACCCTGCAATTAACCATTAATAGCATCAAAACACATAAAAAAAACAATAATAATGAATGAACTTACATAGATCTATGAGATGTTTGAGTGAGTGATGAAATGATGAGAGATCGAAGGAAGCTGTGATTGGGGGGAATGAAGCCTGGTCCGAGATCTCAAATTAATCTAAGCTTATAGTGATCATCATCATCAAATTAATGATGATGATGAGATAAGCCTCGAGCCAGACAACATTCCCCTCAAAGAGAAAGCTCCCTCTCTCTCTCTTTTTTTCCCCTGGCTGCTCTCTCTCTCTCTCTCTCTCTGAGAGATACCCCCCACCCCCCCCCCCCCCCCCCCCCCCCCCCCCCCCAAAACCCTCAAAAGCCCCCACCAAGAGATCCGGTTTCTTTCAAGGGTCAGGAGAGCACTGCTAGCTGCAATTCAGAGAGAGAAGAAAGAGATAAGAGAGGTGATGATGACTGAAATGATTACAGTAGTAGAGAAGAGAGAGAAAGAAAAGGGGTGGAAATTAAAGAGAGGATGGCTGCAGGCAAGGGTGGTGGATGAGAGAAATTAAGAGGGATGGTGAATGAATTGAATTGAGAATTGAAAGAGCAAGTAAAAGACAAGGTTAAATATATAGAGAGCAAGTAGCGAAAGAAGAAGACAGCTGGGTTGGGGGGGCGGGGGGCGTGTCGGGGTCTGAGATGAGAAATGACCACGCCCCCATATCTCATGCACTCCCCTTGTCCCAGTTGTGTTCAATTCTTACTGTCATCAAGCTGGCCATTGGATCAAATCACAATGGCCCTGTTTGCAGCACCTCTTGAGGACTTTTGCGGGGAGTGTTTGAAACCCTAATTCATGTGATCTACAGAGAGAGGAACATGAGGAGGTGGGAGTAGTTGAATGAACGCGCGTCCCGATAACAGAATGACTGACTCACTGTCTCTCTCTCTTCGCCCTTTATCTCTCTTTTGCATTAAATTTTACCTTTGGCTTGTTGTCAGTGAGGAAGAGAGCTACAACTAACATATTTTTTTCACATTTACACAAGTGTCGGGTCTCCATGTTCTAAGCTACAACTTAGGTTGAGTTAGGTTATGGGCTGTTTGGTTGTTCTGAGTGATCGATGGATAAGTTGTAAGTCATAAGTGATAAATAATTTTATAATTGTAAATAAATTTTACACAAGTAAATTTTACAGCGTTTGGTTGATAATGAGAAATTGTAAGTGAAAAATATATTGTTCTTTATAGTGTTTAATTAGTAATGTGCATGTCCTAAATAGAAAAGTTGGCCGCAAAATTAACTGTTTGATGATTTAAATATATTAAATGCTAAAAATAGTAAAATAATTGTAAAATGTAAATATTAAAATATTAAATATTAAAAATAAATAATAAAAATAGTAAATATTAAAATAAATAAAAATAAAAAATACTAAAATAATAATAAAAATAATTAATAGTAATCTAATTTCATATTAAAAATATTAAATATTATTAAATTCAATAATTAAAATTTTTAGATCCCAAATTTAAAATAAATAATTTAATAAAAAATAATTTTATATTAAATATTACTAATCTAGTAACAAAAAGATTCTAACAATAAAAATTATTAGAATATTAATAAAAATAATCTAATAATTAAAAAAGGAATTTTTATAATTTAAAAATATTAATCTAATAACAAAAATATTAATCTAATTTCAATTAACTGTCTGCAACACAGATTTGCATGACTATAAAATTAGCTATTTGTGCTGCAAAGCGGGTTGTAAGTAAGGTTTGCATGACCACAAAATTAATTATTTAGAATGCAAATGAGCTGTAAGTGCATTTTACGACTTACGACCCCCAAATTTTTAGGGCTGCGACCAGGTTGCAGTGCCAGCTACAAATACCTCTCTATCTCTCTCTCTCTCTCTCACTCACTCTCTCTCTCTCTCTCTCTCTCTCTCTCTCTCTATATATATATATATATATATATATATATATATATATATAATATATATATATATATATATATATATATATATATATATATATATATATAGAGAGAGAGAGGGGGGGGGGGAGAGAGAGAGGAGAGAGAGGGAGAGAGAGACCGAATTCGTCCAACTCAAATACAACCCTCTGACATTCGAATACAAGATCCACTCCATTGAAGTTAATCTATATTATTTCAAGATCTATAAACTAAAAATCAAGTATTTTGAGTATTTTTGCCCATGCATCAAGTGGGGAAAAAATGGACGACCTAAATAGTGAGTTGATTAGTTTAACGGTGTAGAACATTTGAAACCTAACAAAAATTAGTTTGTAGGGGTTTTTTTAATATACAGATCATAATCAAATAGCCGGATCGAGAATTTATATGCCTAAAGACATAGATCTAACTAACTCATTACTTTCGGCGGTCCATTTTGTGCCGCTTGATGGATGGGCAAAAAACATTCACAACACTTTATTTTTGGTTATACATACTTGAAATAATATAGATAAACTGTAAGGAGTGGATCTTGTATTCGAATGTCAGAAGGTTGTATTTGAGTTGAAAGAATTCAGGCTCAAATCCTTTTGAAAGAGCACAAGTGTGTGTAAAGGGTAAGTTTACAATACACCCTATGGTAACTAAGTTAGTTACACATAAGGTGTATTGTAACCTACCTCTCTCTCTCTCTCTCTCTCTCACACACACACACACACACAAGCCGTAGCTAGCACTTGAACTTCGAACATTCCACAATTCACTTCTATTCATTTATTCACAGGTCTCATTTAGAATAAGTCATCTATGTTATTTGAAAACCTAAAAGCAATCGATGCTCAACATAGCCCCATTTTGCTGATTATAATTAAATAAGATGTACAGGGCGTTTCCACACCATCAATTCCCCGACAAGTCCTCATGTCCACATAATAGTCTAATGATTAATGAGACTTTTATTTCTACCAACATGCAGTCCTCTGGCCCCTATTAATTATTTTGTTAGTTAACTTGCTACCGAGCTCTCACTCTTAACGATATTATGATCAATCCAGTGGACCAAATCTCGATGCAGCCACTGACCCTCTTATAAATAATCTGCATACTGAATTAACGCTCTTATAATCAACACAGTTAATTAATTCTACCATATAGATTTTTATTTCCCAAAGATTCTATCATCCAAGTGTCATTCAAGAACTTGGCACAGTGTATTCTCTGCTTCGTTCCAAAAGCCAGCTGGGCACTGGACTCTCTCTCTCTCTCTCTCTCTCTCTCTCTCTCTCTCTCTCTCTCTGTGCGCGCGTGTAACTGTAGATTTCAATTTTCAACCACCCTCACAAGTGAATGAATTAACTCGTCTCTGAAGACCTGAAGAGTGTAGCACGGGCAGGGCTAGGGTCCAAGAGCGAGCAAGCAAGCAACAGTATGCTAATAGTCTTGGATTCTGGGTGCAGACTGGTTTTTTTTTTTTTTTCTTTTGGTTTTGGGGTTTTTTTTTTTTCCCCCTCTCCCCTGATAGCCCAAGTCACATTTGGCCTATACTATGTTAGATCTAAAACTAATTAAAATATTTCAACATTACATAATAATCAAATTAAGTTTGAAATCTCAGAAAATTAATTAAAATTATATCGGTAGCCAGCTTA
Organism: Agave tequilana; assembly: GCA_038442645.1. NCBI lineage: Eukaryota > Viridiplantae > Streptophyta > Magnoliopsida > Asparagales > Asparagaceae > Agave > Agave tequilana. The sequence continues at coordinate 34,431 of JAVJIF010018572.1, forward strand.
GGGGGGGGAGAGTTGTGGAGCCTAATTATTTTCTTGACGATATGTTGTTCTATACAGAGTTGCGTGGCCAAGTCACCGTGGGGATGGAAGGGGCGGGTTGCCCTCACCTCAAAAGTACATTGAAAAGTCTCTCTTGCAGATCCCGAAGTAAGGGCGAAACACTCCTCAGAAAAGAGATTGAGCGAGTTCAAAGTTTTAGGCTGAGGGTAAGGTCGAAGTGTCGCTCAGAATAGCAGCTTGGTTTCACTCTGGAGGAGCTCTCTGAAGCATCATTTGGAAGAGCATTTCGAAGCGACAATGCAGAGTAGCACCTTGAAAACGAATAACGGAGAAGCGGTCTACTCTGAAAGCTTCAATGCCAGTAAAACTTAGGGAACTCGTCAAGGAAAATCTGATGATTTCATAACTTATAACCATATTTTTTTCTATAAAAAGAGATGTGACGTCATTAAGGTTGTGTGTGTCATTGTAAATACAGAGCGGTTATGAAGTTCTCTCTTTTCTCTTATAATCTTATTGATAAAATAGTTAATTTGCGTGAGGTTTCATGATTTTTTTCGATTTAAATTTTCATGTAAAAATTTAATATTTTTTATTATATTTTCTTTCTTCTTCTCAATCATGTCCTCAGCAAAAATTATATCGACACCTGGCTTGGGTTGGGTCGGGTTGGGTTTGGGGGGAGGGGCAAGAGAGTAGCGGTGATGGTGGTGACACTTGTGAAGGCAGCAGCAGCAAGAGCCAGGATGAAGAGACGAGATGGCAGGGCAGAGACAAGAATTGACATTTACGCGGGCACCACCACCATACATGATACATCGAGAAGAGAAGTGCAGTCCGTGATCAGCGGAGGGAGGGAGGGGCCTCATGCATGCATGGATGCATGCATGCATGGGACTGGCGTGGGGCCCACAACCGCTTTGATTCGGAGACCACCAGCGAGCGGAGTACGTATTTTGGATGGTCTTACACGCCAAACTTCAAGGAACAACAGTATCAATGAATTGCTTGGGGCGTACTTGTTGATGATGACCTCCTTACCACGTTGATTTCAATACGATAATTCATTTTATAATTTTTTTGATTACTCTCATTTTACAAAATTAAAAAGGCAGACCAACATTTTGTTATTATCCTCAAATTTGAGATTATTGCCAACCTTTTTTTATTAATTAGTTGTTGACGGTAATCATAACAAAATAGATTAATCAAATAATTATGCAAACAAGTATATCAGAAGAACTATGTTATTTGGATTATACCTTTTAGATTCAAAATGAACTAAAGAGAGAGTAAAATGTGAATTTTATTTAAAAAAAATTATCATCAGCAATGCATAAAAAGCTAAGTGTATGTATTATTTCTCTTCAGGGCCGGCTCTGGACCACGACCACCAGGGCAATGGCACAGTGGCCAAAAGACTAGAGGGGGCACAAAACTAGGCCTAATTTGATATTACACCTCTTAATCTGATCACGTTGATATTAAATCTCTTAAAGGTTTTTTCCCCCAAATTAGGCCCCCAAACCTCTTAAGTTATTTCGAAATAGACCTCCAATGGGGTCTATTTTCAAAATGTTAAGATTTGAGAGTAATATGAAATCAAGATTAAGTTGAGGGTCTTATATCAAAAGAACCCAAAAAACAAAAGCTGTTGCATTCTACTAATTGGAATTTTCTTTTGCTTTGATAACTTATTTCATGATAAATTGTAAGGCTTTATTATGCATGTTGTTGACTTATTGTGGATGTTAATGTGTTATAGTAAGATTCATGCTCTCAAGATGTTTGATCTATTGTCTCTAAAACACGTGCCTTTGCATAGTCTACTAATATTTTGATTTAATTATGGCTTAAGTAATAACATTATTATAGGTATTATACATACAACATATAATGCTGCCATAAGATGCACAATCATAATTTTCCACATCGTTTGGTCTTTGATTTTAGGGCGCACACACACAGATATATGCACATATATACGCATTTATGCATTTACGCACACGTATGATCAACTCTAGCTTTAGTAACTAAGTTTGCAGCTTTGTTAATAAGAATTCATACTTGTTAAGAACGAAATAAATGTTCATCATCTTTTTCATCCGATTTGAAACTTCTTGTCACAATAAGCATTATATAAATCTGGTATAATCTCAAATGATTGGTGAAGCCGAGAAACTTTAGTTATGACTAACAAATTTTGTAGCATATGATAAGTAGAGCAAAATTTATCCAGTTTGGAAAATTCAACTAATATAAGAAAATTTGTGATACCTGAGGTCAAATTTCTAATCTTATGAAAAAATAACTAAATAAATTAAAGATTTCTTGCTAGCCAACGATTAAATGCATGGGATAAAATCTGATCTGCGGTAAGATAAGAGTGCAAATTACAACTCAAAGGCTATGCAACCAATCATTCTTTTCCACTAAAAGTTTAAATTACATAGCTGCAGATAAATACAAAAAAAATTAAAACAAAATAAGAGACACATAAGTGAGTCAAGAAATCAACATTAATGGTATCATGTCGTGTTCTTCGAGTTACTAGAAGAATTAACTAAGATTAACTTTTGTAGTTGGAGAGGCTCTAGGGATGATACGTATCTCTTGGAAAAATTTTTTTTAAAAGTCTCGTCATTCTGCAATTCTTTCTTAAGTCGGATGTACACATTTTGCAATCAGTCCCTCAAAGTTTGTGTTAAACTATAAGTTGAGAAACTTACTAATTAGAATACTTATCCCATAGGAAAAAAAATTCTAATTAGCATGCTCATATAGAGATACAATATCTACATATGCCCTAGGCTTTTGAAAACCCAAGACCGGCCCTGTTCTTCTTTAGTCCAGTTGTAGTCTGCTAAAAATTGTCCATTTAATATTATTCAAATCTGAGGCAGTAGAGTAAAGAGTGGTTAATAAGAGTTTAAAGTCGGTTTTAATTTCTTAGTTCCGCTGTCGAGAGACTCGAGATACACGTTTATTTACTTTTTAACCCCAACAACTCCCACCTCCTCCTTGTTCTTGTCTCCATACTACATGTTTGAATTTCTGAGGTTTTGTTTGTATGTATGTATGTATGCAAACAATTTTAGTTGGGATGGTGGATTCAAAATCGAAACCTGCCAACAATAATCAGCTATAAATGAGAGACGTGGGCAAACGATCTGCTTGCTTGCTACTTGCTGTGAGAGAGAGAGAGAGAGAGAGGGAGAGAGAGAGCATCACGTGCAGAGAGAGAGGGAGAGGGAGAGGGAGAGGGAGCATCACGTGCACAGAGAGAGAGAGAGAGAGAGAGAGAGAGCAATTGTTTCTCTTCTCTCTCTTGTTGTCGTTGTTGAGTCTTTTTACTCGCTCTGACTTTTTCTTCTCTCTGTGTGCAGAGCTGCTCTCCTCATTTTCTCTCTCTTATCTTCATCTCTTCCCACTGTAATCATTTCATTCATCATCATCTCTCTCTCTCTCTCTCTCTATTTTGTTTCTGTAGGGAGCTGCCACAACAGCTCCCATGAAATTAGCCGGCCATGCCATGCACACACAACAACAGAAAAACAGAGGAAGCTTTCTCTTTGAGGGGAATGTTGTCTGGCTCGAGGAAGAGGAAGCATCATTTTCCTTTTTTTTTATTTCTTTCTAAATTCTAGTTTCCTCATTTTTTTGGAAATAAATAGATTGATCACTAGATCGATCGATTTCTCTCTCGGACCAGGCTTCATTCCCCCCAATCACTGCTTCCTTCGTTCCAATTTCTCTCTATGCATCATCTATCTCTCATGGTCATGGTAAGTTCTTTTTCATATTCATTTAATTTTATTTTTGGATATTATGATTTTTTTTCCTTTTTGAGTAGAATTGATTCTCTGAAAGTTGTTTTTTGAGCTGCAGATTGGTGCCATGATGAGGGCCTTTGACACTTTCTTCTCTCTCATTCTCATGTCTTTGATGCAAAAGGCTTTCATCATTACCTTGTGAAAAAGGCTTCTCTTTTCTCCTACTTTTCGCATGCTTTAATTTTTCTTATTTTTAAATTTTCTGACTTGATTCTAAAATATATACTCAACCACCTTGGAAAGATCTTGTTTTCCTATTTTCTTTAATTAATCTGGGTATGATTTTGTGATAACCTTCATTGGGATCTATGATCTACCACAAACACTCTAAACTTTTTTTTTTCTTTTCACTTTTTCATTCTTCAAATACTCACAATTTACTCTCTTTCTTCAAACCTTAGGTTTTGAGATTTTCATCTTTGAATGGTATCCATCTTCATGAATCTCTCAGATTTAGTTCTATTTAGTGATGTGGAGGTAAATCTATATTGTTATATTAATCTTGAGAAAAGATGAGAGTTTTTTAATTTTTAATTTATTTTGAGAGGGTATTGATGCATAGATCAACTATGTTATGAAGAGGCTGCAGTAATATTTTGGAACTTTTTTTTTTTTTAAAGGATTTATGGAAGGAAAAACTCAAAATATATGGATGGATGTTTTCCACTCTCTCAGTTTTATTTCTGTTTTTTGCCTCGAAAGAGAGATTTTTGTTTTGTTTAATTTTGGCTAGTGGCATTGATGTGGAAGAAAAATTCGTCGTTAGAGATGTCAGAATGAGGCATTGGTTGCATAAACAAGAACCCAAACTTTGATCTATACGCTACTTTCTTTTTAGTTATTTCTCATGTGGCACATTATCCCAGTTATTTACTATTATTATATGTGACTATATATCTATGAAAATTGCAAGCTCAATCTTCAGAAGATACTGCATGTCATGTGATGAATCTCAGAGCTCACCTCAAGAGATGCTCTTGGTGTTCTAACCTAGATTTCTTATTAAATTTGTTAAGAAATTAGTTTTTGATCTCTTTGTCACATCTCGAAAGATGCTCTTGATATCTAGACAAGAAGAGTTTGCATTCAAAATTCTTAAGTAGTTATTTTCTTTCATTTGTCGCTTGCAAAGTTTTGGAAAAAGGAACTTGCAGTAGAAAAATGTCCAAGTCATTTTAATTCTTGTAATTTTATGTAACAAAAGTCATACCTTAAAGTAATTCCATATGCTTAGCTTCCATGCGAACTGGAAACTGATCGTCACATTTTAATTTTTAGTTTTATGATTTTAAATTAATGAAAGTCACAAATTCAATAAAATAACACAGCAAAAAAACTCAACGAGGAATGCAGACAGAGACCAACTTATATCTTCTTTCTTTTTTCTAGTACAATTTGTTTTCGTATAACTCTGTTTGAATTTTTCATTATCAAATAATATACTTTTATCGCTGAGTTAGATCAAACTGACTGACAAATGATGAACCATGGTCGTTCCTTCTAAACAGCGCAGTTCACTAGTCTATTTCAAGCTTGCACTATTTTGAAGTAGTTTCATGGGTAACCTCTACTCCCATTTTCATACAAAAACTCTCTCTCTCTCTCTCTCTCTCTCTCTCTCTCTCTCTCATGTTGGTGAAGGGGAGTTATATGATGAAAACAACCATGCCCCATATTAGGCTAAGAGAACATAATAACGCTAAGGTTTCACTATTTTTCATGAACTAACAGCACGGACAACTTTAATTAAAAAATAGAATGAAACTAACAAGCATATGTACAACATTTAATACTGCTGCGTCGTTCACACGTCACCTTCCATGCTCTCTGAATCCTCAGCAGCTCACATCAATCACCGACACCCCATGACACCCTTTCAATCATCCTTTTTCTTCTTCTCTCACTATTTTTTTCTTTGTTATTAATTAAAAAAAAGAAAAAAACAGTGACCAAGGGTTTGTTTGATCAGTTGCAAAATGCAAAAATTTTTGCAAATTTTAATTTTCAGTTGTTTGGTGGCAACTGTAATTCCAATGTTTTACACTCACCTTTAGACAAAATTGTTGCCCGTGGCATACCCCAGTCCCGGCCTCGAGAGACTTCTGATTATTGTTGAAAAAGGCTGCAAAAGCCTTTACTGCTCCCGTGATCTCACGCTATCTCGTGATCTCTCCTCATCTCCACTGTAGACTCACGCTTTTTCTCCCAATTCTCCCCCCGCTCTCTCCCCCTTCTCTCTATCGTTGTCCTACAGAAAAGCATCTCCTCCACCGCTGCCTGTACGACGTTAACGACTGGCTGCTCCCACCAGCCCTGATCGGTCCTTCCATCCACTGTAGCTTAGAGATTCCATAAGGATTCCCCTCTACTCCTTGAAATCTTGCATATTGAAATCTTGATCAACCTCCACTGCGAATCTTGGTTGTTGGTCAGCAATATGTGCTAGAAAATTAGGCATCCAAGGATTTTCACTATTTCCTCGTGACCTCGTTGGAACTTTGTATTGCCCTTGTATTATCCAAAGGTCACCGTGCTCCTTCTTTGGTACCGTCCCTCTCCTTCAAATCTCAACCTCAATCAGCATAAATAAGGTAAAGGGGCCTTCAATGGAGAAGCACTGTGAATTGTGTCGGAATTTTGAGAAAAAAGCCAAGACCGGTTATCTCTGATCAAGCATCAACTTCAGAGAATTTTGTTGTTCAGGTATGTTGCTATCTTCAAAGATCAACTGGTAGCTCTGTTGATCTGCGGGTGAGTTGGCAGTTTTCAAGTGACAGCCAATTTCTCTTAATATATCTGTAATGCTTCTTCAATTTCTTCTGATATGGTAATATTAACTGATATTGTGCCTTCATTTTCTGATTTCATTCCCTGTATGAATAAATCCACCTGAAAATTTTTAATCTGCAGAAACCCTTTGATCATCTGTTACTGCATCAATCACACTTAAGATGACCCTGTCAGAAGAGAACCCTTACATGGTCTAGATTTAACATTAATGATTTATGTTAATCCCTAAACTAATAAGTATGCTTCATACTGAGATGAAAATTTGTTGAGAACTTAACCAAGATTAATCTTCCTGAAGAAATTTCAGAAATTTATAGTTTACGAAATGGTGATTTCGTACAAAATTATACACAATTTGTTATGCTAGAATCGTCAAAAGAAAAACATTACTGAGTATAGTTTATTGCTTGTATCTGCGCCCCCCTTTTGGGCTTGTGTTATCTGAAAAATGAAGTTTCACTTTCTACATGCTTATTATATTTATACCTATTAACTCATGGATGCAATTTGTAAATTTTTGTTATGAACTCGCAAATTAACATTCCCCATTTACACTCCTATTTCTCGTTTCGAGTAATATATACTTTTGTTCCCAAATATTTTTAACATGGAAAGGTTTGTCCAACTTGGGTTGGATGGTGAGGATCAGGAATTAGGCTTGCTTATTATTTGTACCACTGCGTGTGCTTAAGTAGATGACCGATCGTGAAGAAATTATGCAACCTATCCCTAGGAACATCAGGGACCAAGAGAGACGAATATACCTCTCACGAGTTATAGACTCCAGTGACACTATGTGTCACAATATGTTCAGGATGAATAGGGATGTTTTCTTCGACCTTTGTTCCATTATTAGGGTTCGGGGACTCCTTCAAGATTCTGCAAATGTCACTATGGAAGAGCAATTAGCAATGTTCCTACACACTATAGGACATAATGACCGTAATAGAGTGATTAGAGAGAACTTCATACGTTCTGGATAGACCATTAGTCGTTATTTCTAACATACACTATGGGCAATTGGAGAGCTCAGAAGGGATTACATTTGTGGTCCTAGCACAATTATCGATGACCAGATTTCCAGTGACAATAGATCCAATGCTTACTTCAAGGTAAATTTAAATTTTCTACTCAATTATTAATAAATAGAGCGAATTAACAGTTGACTGTCTAACCATTTTTAATTTAACGTTAATAGAATTGTGTCGGAGCAATTGATGGGACACATATCCCCGCTACTCTACCAGTTGCTGAAGTTGGACCATTCTACGGAAGAAAGGGGCATCCAATTCAAAATGTCCTTGCAGCTGTTGACTTTGATTTAAAATTCACATATGTCTTAGCGATTAGGAAGGATCAACACATGATCTCACCGTCCTGCGAGATGCTCATGAAAAACCACACGGTCTGCGTGTTCCCGAAGGTATTTCATACCTTTTGTGTAATTCTCACACACTTCATCATGTTTCATTTGTTTACTGAACAAATCTTAACTGTTTCAAAATTTTCTACTATAGGGAAATATTACTTGTGTGATGCTAGTTACAATACCATGCCAGGCTTCTTAGCTCCATATCGCTCAGTTAGGTATCATTTGAGTGATTACAGAGACAAGTTACCCACCAATTACAAGGAGTTATTCAACTATCGGCACTCCTCCATCTGGACGTCGGTGGAGAGGGCTTTCAGTTCTCTGCAGGGAAGATTTAAGATTTTAACGTCTCGTCCGTTCTTTCTATATCGCACACAAGTCGAGACTGTGATGGCTTATTGCATCCTCCACAATTTTATCTTGTCTCACGGGGAAGATGATTTCATCCCAACTGAGGGAGAGTGGATTGCACAGAATCTAGCAGAAGGGGAAGGACCCGTAGACAGCTTCGAGAAGAGGCCAATGCTTGGGTCTAAATGAGAGAAGAAATTGCCCAGCGCATGTGGGCTGACATGCAAAATTGACTCTAGTATCAATAACCAACTTTGGCTGTGCTATGTTATGTAACCATGCTAATATGGTGCCAACTTCAAACTAATGTCTGCTAGTTTTACTTTGGGATATGCCTGGTGTTTAGCCTTATTTCATGTTAACATAATCTCTGAATGTATACACTATTATGATTATATTGTCTGGCATTTTACCTTGCAAAGGATGTCCAAAAATGAGTACACCTTTGAAAATGATGCAGCCCCATCTACTGGTGGTAAGAAAAAGAGGAATACATGTGGGAAGAACCAGCGCTGGACAGAGCCAGCAAGTATTTTTCTCATTGAGTTCATGGCAGGGCTGTTACGTGACGAAGTGAAGGGGGACTTGAACGTAATAGCGGCCAAGAAAATTAAGAACAAGTTTGATATGGCGGTCTCTGACAAACACGTCTACAATCAGTTGCGCACTTGGAAGAGCAAGTGGAGTCGAATATGTAATTTAAAGACTCTAAGTGGTTGCATTGTGTGGAAGCCAGAATTTTGCACTATTGAGATGCCAGAAGCTATTTATAAGGAATATATCACGTTAACAAGATAAATTATTTTCACTTCTGCATCAGCATCATCAATTTTCTTATTTAAGGTCTAATATAAATAACAAAATTACAAGTTCACCAAAAAGACAAGTCTTTTCTCAACCAGCCAATTGAACACTACGACGAGATGTACATTCTTTTTGGTGGTGACAAGGCCAAAGGAAGGTTTGCACTGGATGATGGCCAAGCATTTGTGTGTCCAACGCAGAACGACATTAGAGGGGGTTCCTTCAATACTTGTTCCCCACCTGAGGCTAGTAGGTCCGCAGACCACTCGGAGAGCATGTCTGTGTTCCAACGTTTCAAAAGTAAAGGCAAGAGGAAGGTTGTTGGACTGGAGATCATGGGATCGTTCGTAGATTCTTTTAGAAAATTTGCCAATACCATCTACGATAAATGAGAAGAAGATAAAAAGATGGTTGCACAATGCTACAAGCAGCTGCGTTCAATGGTGGGGACGGATTATCAGTGCTACATCTTCAATGAAGATGAGGTCTCTGCTGCTTTGATTATTTTGTAAGAACCCCGACATCGGAGTTGGTTTCCTTAGTAGGAGCACCGACGTAGAGAAGGCAGCATGGTTATATCGATTCACGAGAAAGAACAACATTGACTGACATCAAAGTGGGAGCTCGTGGTCCTCCTTCTACCCTTAGCGGTTGAACTCTTTTATGCACCCCTCTCTTTTTTGCACCCCTTCCCTTACATGGATATTTATGATGTGTTGGTTTAAGTCGACTGCCTTAGGCAATCAATACGATCATATTTATCTTTCTGAGTGATTGCTTGTTAGTTCGTGGATGGCGCTAGGCCATCCAAACTTTGTACTGTTTTATTTTGGACGCATGCTTTTGGACTGTTTGTGCTTGTTATTAATTATGTCCTTTGCTTTGTTTTTTGGCTGACATTTTTGGTTTATGTAGGCAATTAAATTTGTTTCGAAGGTAATGATGATCTGAAGGGGTAGGAGCCTTAACGAGAGGGTGCAATGACGTGCAGAGTGGGTAATGGATTGCAGCCGTTAAAGTATGATACACGAGCGGCGTGGCTTCATTCACGCATTCGCAATTGACCATCATGGGTATGGAGGAGAGGTCTTTTAAGGTCTCCCCATTTAATTACCTCTTTAAAAATCTGAGCCTCTTGCACTTGCTATTTCCATTACAGCAGGGGGAAGAGAAATATTTAAAGACGTTCTTGGAATTGTGTTTGGTTGGTTGTCAAATGCAAAACATTTGCAAAGTTATACTATTTTTCTACTTGGTTACAGCTGCTATTCCAGTCCAATTTGCAATTCCAATCTAGCTTGAAAAATCACAGCCCATGGCCTGCCCGGGTTCCCAGCATCTAGAGTCTTCTATCAAAAGGCTCTGTAAAAGGCTACTAATGCCTTTATTGTCATCATCTTCCCCCTCTCGTGTCTCTCCATCTCCGACTATATTTGTTCAACAATAGCTTGATTGCCGGGTGGAACCGCCATTGCCTCAGGTAACCTATACATGTTTTACCTTTGAAATTATGCTATAGCTGTTGTAGCAGCTGGACAGAGGCAACTGTTGATGCTCCTGGTAACGCGACTGCTCTGTTAGTAATCTGTTGTTTCATGCTTACCAATTACCATTCTTCAATGTCTGGATCCTCATGGTATATAGCTTCTTGTTCCTATTGTCTTGCTATGCTCTTCCTTGTTGGTTACTAATCTAATTTTCATGTATTGTCTTTCAGTACTGTTCAAGTCTGCTATTATGTTGGCTGGTAATTTTGGTTAAAGACATGTCCTTGATGGTCTGCTTTGTAACGGTCCCAGTTAAATTTTTTCCATTTAACCACAGTCACCTCGTATAATCCAAACGTGGGGCCCATCAAGGTATAATACTTCCAATATAATCATCAGAACTCTTCACTATACATCAGAATTTCTACTAAGATAACATGGAGACTTATCATGTTAACACCATGGTTCGAAAATCTATAAGAAACACAGTCTATAATTACCATATCAGGATATATATACATACACAGTTAGAGTCCAATACCAGGTCCTTTAAAAATTACAAGTCAAGGGTGATACCCAGCTAAAGTACGCATGTTTATACAAAATCATATACATAACAAAAGTAACTTCTAAAGCAGTGGTTCCGGTGATGATTGCCCGCGCTATTGCCCTTAAGCGGGTCCCTTGCCCTTGTCCAAACCTGTAGGTGGAGTTTAGAATAGAGTGAGCTTGACGGCTCAGTGAGTAAAACAATATTTAAATATGCCTATCTAGTAGGTATACATGGCTAAATTATCCGGTTGACATGTGTGTCGTTATACTATTTTTATAGGATCTTATAATTAGCCAGGAACCAAAACAGAACACAGTAACAAGGCCTTCCTAGTCGACTAGACCATCCTATAGTTGACTAAGACTAACTGTAAGTCGACTAATTTTGAAGCTATAGTCGACTAACTCTGCTACACACATATCTGCTTCTCTACTAGCAGCCAGGGATTTATGTAGTCGACTACCCTTCCTGGTGTAGTCGACTTGGTCAAGTACTAGTCGACTTGAAGGTCCCCTATAGTCGACTAATTCTGGGTCAAAAGTGGTGTTACTCTCGGTATGTCACCTATAGTCGACTACTCTCCTGGTGTAGTCGACTAATTCAATATATTAGTCGACTAGTAAGTCGACTGTAGTCGACTAATTCTGTCCAAAACAGATTGTTAACTTTCTGTTTGCTCTCTGTATCTGGGATTAGTCGACTACAGTCTGTATGTAGTCGACTAATCCTGCTATCCAGCAGTTTATCTGCCTAATTATCACACTTATAGTCGACTATCCCAGGGACCAAGTCGACTACCCTACATAGAAATTGCCTGTTAAGAAGTGATCCCAGATTAAATGTTAAGGATTTATGTATGATTATATCATAGGATTTCTATCTTAGTAATATCCATATACATACAACATAATCTCCCCTTCTACGCCTCCGGTTCAACCCGGTCCCTTCCTCCGTAAAATCTCCCCTTCTACGCCTCCGGTTCAACCCGGTTTCTTCCTCCATTACATACAATATATAATCTCCCCTTCTACGCCTCCGGTTCAACCCGGTCCCTTCCTCCAACACATCATACCATCATATAATATCAATATGCAAGACATATAATAATATCATGGATTCATAAACAAAATTAGTAGTACTTGCGGAATTGTAAACACATGATCCCAAAAATTTACATAGTGTCAAGTACTTGTTTATCTCTTACGTTTCATTTTATTTCCTACTTTATTCTACTCATCATGTTATTAGGATTAACATGTTCTACTCACCCCTAAAGTGGTATGATTTTGCTGGTTTTTGGCTGCAGATTGGGCTGTTTTGGGGCTGTTTTGCTGCTGCCCTTTGCTGCTGCTGCTGCTGCTCCCTTTGCTGCTGCTGCTGCTCCTTTAACTGCTGCTGCTGCTGCTGCTTCTTTGTTGCTGCTGCTGCTGCTGCAGGAAAGGGAAGAGAGGGAGGGAGTTTGTGAAGAGAGAGAGAGTGTTTGATCCAAATGCTTTAATCCTCTTCATCCCCCTCTATTTATAGTCTCTAATTCCCCATAGGATATGTGCCAAGTGTCCCCTATACATCCATCAAGTCTACTCTACTCCATGCCCTATGCCAAGCTCCATGCCTCTCCCCCCTCTCCATGAGGTACAAGCATGGTGGGGGATGGTGGTAAGTTGACCATGTGGGGGTATTCTTATACCTATATACATGGATGTATAAATACTTATGTATACACTTGTTTATACATACTCATATAATAAGCATGGCTTACTAAGATATCATGCATGCATACTAATCCCATTACCCCTTATGATTATTTAGGAAAAGAAATGCTTTAATTAAGGCAAGTGTTACATTCTACCCTCCTTATGGAAGTTTCGTTCTCGAAACTTAACGTACCTTGGAACAATTGCGGGTAGGCCTTTCTTATCTCCTCTTCCCGTTTCCAAGTGGCTTCTTCTTTGTTTTGATTTCTCCATAAGACCTTGATCAAGGAAATATTTTTGTTTCTCAATTGCTTCTCCTTGCGATCAAGAATTTGTACTGGTTCTTCCGCGTAAGACATATCTTCTAGTATATGCAGGGGTTCATAGGAGATGACGTGATCAGGATCGGGCACATACTTCCTCAGCTGAGATACATGAAATACATTGTGCATCCTTTCTAAGGCAGGGGGTAGGGCCAAACGATAAGCAACCGGTCCAATTTTATCCAGTATCTCAAACGGACCTACATATCTAGGAGCTAATTTGTTCTTACCACCGGTACGTCTCACCCCCTTTATTGGAGATACCTTCAGAAAAACACTATCCCCTACCTCGAACTCCAGTGGTCTGCGACGATTGTCTGCATAAGCTTTCTGTCTGCTCTGGGCTGCTTTCATCCTTTCCTTGATTAGCTTGATCTTCTCAGTAGTCTCTTGAATTACATCAGGGCCGAACAGTCTTCTATCCCCAACTTCCTCCCAACAGATTGGTGATTTACACCTCCTCCCATATAATGCTTCAAATGGAGGCATACCGATAGTGGACTGATAACTATTATTATAAGCAAACTCCACTAAGGGTAAATAGTTGTCCCAACTTTCCCCAAAACCTAGCACACAAGTTCTCAACATATCTTCCAATATTTGAATGGTCCTTTCTGACTGTCCATTCGTTTGGGGGTGGGCTGCTGTACTGAGTTGTAATTTAGTGCCCATAGCTTTGGACAAGCTTCTCCAAAATCTGAATTGAAATCTTGGGTCCCGATCTGATACAATGGATTCAGGTACTCCATGTAATCTAATTATCTCTCGGACATATACCTGAGCCAGTCTTTCCATTGAATAATTGATCCGGATAGGCAAAAAATGAGCAGATTTAGTGAGTCTGTCTACCACTACCCAGACTGTATCCAGTCCTTGGGACGTCCGAGGAAGTCCAGTGACGAAATCCATAGCAATTTGACTCCACTTCCATTCGGAAATAGATCAAGGCACCAACAAACCTGGGGGCTTCTTATGTTCCGCCTTCACTTGTTGACAGACTAAACACTTGTGGACAAAATTTGAAATGTCTACCTTCATTCCTTCCCACCAGAAGTTATGACGCAGATCTTGATACATCTTTGTGCTTCCGGGATGAGCTGTATAAGGTGTACTATGAGCCTCCTTCATTATTTCTTCTTTGATCTCTGCTACATCTGGCACACATAATCTGCGTCCAAGCCTTAGTACATCACCTTCTATTTGAAACTCCTTGAGTTCTCCTCTTTGCACTTTCTTTATAACCTTCTTTATTTGAGTATCTCCTTGTTGGGCCTCTTTGATCTTGTGGTATAGATTAATTTGAATACTTACTTGATTCAGTTGATACTCAGAATTAGAAGGATCAATGACTAGCACTTCTATTTGTATTTCTTCTAGATCCCTTAATATTCTTGTTTGACGAGTCATCAAGGCGGCCAGGGTCCCTCCTGATTTCCGGCTCAAAGCATCAGCCACCACATTGGCCTTCCCAGGGTGGTATTGAATAGTAATATCATAATCCTTCATTAGTTCTAACCACCTCCTCTGCCTCATGTTCAGTTCTTTTTGTGTGAAGATGTATTTTAAGCTCTTATGATCAGTAAAAACTTCACAAGATACTCCATACAAATAATGTCGCCAGATCTTTAAAGCAAAAATCACAGCGGCTAATTCCAAGTCATGAGTGGGGTAATTTCTTTCATGGGTCTTCAATTGTCGGGACGCATAGGCAATGACTTTTTCATGTTGCATTAACACACATCCCAATCCCAGTTTTGATGCATCACTAAAGATGACAAATCCTTCCGTCCCCGAAGGTACAATTAAGACAGGAGCGGATGTCAGCTTAGCTTTTACCTCCAGGAAGCTCCTATCTTGATCTTCTCCCCATGCAAACTTCTTATTTTTTCTAGTTAATTGGGTCATTGGTGCCACAATCAGAGAAAATCCTTCTACAAATCTTCTGTAGTACCCAGCTAATCCCAAGAAACTTCGAACTTCAGTAACATTAGTGGGTCTAGGCCAGTCTCGGATTGCTTCGATTTTTGCCGGGTCTACTGATATTCCTTCCTTAGATATGATATGGCCAAGAAACCCTACTTGCTCTAGCCAAAATTCACATTTCTTCAATTTTGCATAGAGTTGCTTCTCTCTCAAGATTTGAAGGACAATATTAAGATGTTTCTCATGATCTTCCGTATTCTTTGAATAGACCAGAATATCATCAATGAATACTACTACAAACTGGTCTAGATATGGTTGAAACATCCGATTCATTAAGTCCATAAATGCTGCCGGGGCGTTAGTGAGTCCAAAAGGCATGACTAGAAATTCAAAGTGTCCATATCTCGTCCGGAAAGCCGATTTGGACACATCTTCGGTTTGACCTTCAACTGATGATACCCCGATCTAAGATCTATCTTAGAAAATATACAAGACCCCTGTAATTGATCAAATAAGTCATCAATTCGAGGGAGAGGGTACCTATTCTTGATAGTTGCCTTATTCAATTCCCGGTAGTCAACACATAGTCTCATACTCCCATCCTTCTTCTTTACAAATAGTACAGGTGCTCCCCAGAGAGATACACTTGGCCGAATGAAACCTTTGTCTAATAAGTCCTGCAATTGAGTTTTAAGTTCTTTCATTTCTGCAGGGGCCATACGGTACGGTGCCTTAGAAATTGGGGCAGTACCGGGTATTACATCTATTGTAAATTCTACTTCCCGATCTGGGGGCAGGCCTGGTAGGTCTTCCGGGAACACATCAGGGAACTCATTCACAATTGGAATAGTCTTAATATTACATCAGTCCTGGCGGTATCCAATACTGAAGCCAGAAATCCTTGACACCCTTGCTTCATTAATTTGGTGGCCTTGATGGCCGATATGTGAGGTATATCACAACTAACTTTTTCTCCTTCAAAAATAAACTCCGGAGTCCCTTCCATTTTAAAGATAATCCTCTTCTTATTACAATCCACATGAGCACTACAGGCAGACAACCAGTCCATTCCTAGTATGGCATCGAACTCCATTTCGCCTAGCTTAATCAGATCAATGGATGTCTTCATTTCTCCAATTATCACTTCACAATTCGCATATCTAGTTCTAGCTATCAAATTTTTCCCTATAGGTGTGGACACAACCAATTGAAATCCTAGGAGTTTTGCTACTTGATTTAGTTTATAAGCAAAAGTAGTAGATACGAATGAATGAGTAACTCCAGGGTCAAATAATGCATAGGCAATATGTCCTGATACGGAGATCATACCTTCCACCACTGCATTTGAGGCCATTGCTTCCCGGTGGGTCAATGCGAAGGTTCTGCCTTGCACCCGAGGTTGTTGAACCGATGACTGGGTTACAGCAGAACGTGGGGCATTACTGGGCGGCATGAAGTTGCTGGCTTGTCCTCTGGGAGGATTTGTCCTCATGGTCGGCCTTCCACTTCCTCTACTCGGCCCTTGGCTTCCACGCATTGCCGGACAATTTTTCCTTAGGTGTCCCACCTCTCCACAATTAAAACAAGACCTGTCTAGGAGGCAGTTTCCAAAATGGTTTATTCTACACCTCTGACACCAGGGAGCCTCCGAGATTCTGGGATAGGACGCAAAGTAGCTTGTGCCTTCGAGGGAGTGTTTCTGTTTCTCAGCCATGTTCTCCCGCCTCTGGCCCCTCCTCCTCTGTGAAAAGTGGTGTTAAACCCAGACCCCTTGCCATTGGTGGATCCTGATGCCGTCATCATTGGAGGTCCTTGATAACGGGGGCGCTTAGAATTGGGAATTTCTTCCACCCAGTCTCCCTGACTTTCTTGTATGTCCATTTCTACCTCCAAAGCTCTTTCTACTGCCTGGAGATAATTACTCAGTTGTAACGGAATCAGTCGGCCACGAATCTCTGATCTTAGGCCCTTTACGAACCTCTTTGTCTTTTCTGCTTCACTCCTTACCAAGGCATCAGCATACCTGGATAGCTGAGTGAATTTCTGATCATACTGGGATACATTCATAGAACCTTGACGTAGTTCCAAGAATTTTGTCGCCATTTTATCTCTGGCTGTCTTCGGAATGTATTTCTCAGTGAATTTGTTCACCAAGAATTCCCAGGTGATTGATTCCCTTGCATTCTTCATACTAAGCTTCACTGTCCTCCACCAATGTTCCGCTTCCTTCTGGAACATAAAAGAAGAGAAGGACACCCTTTGTTCATCAGTGCAGCTCATAACTTCTAGGATCTTCTCTATTTGAAGAAGCCATGCTTCGGCTTGTAAGGGGTCCGCCTCCCCTTCGAATATGGGCGGTTTCATCTTCTGAAACTGCTCCAGTGCTCGGTGGGAGTTGTTATTGTTCGCTCTGGTCATTAATTGTGCGAGCCACTCCGGCATTACCCCTGGAGTTCCCTCATTCTCTCTCATTTGAACTTCAGAGTCTCCATCATTGTTCACGGGGGGTGCACTCCCCATCTCACTGTAGTGTGTCGTATCGAGCGACAGGGACTCATCAGGTGGTAGTTGGTTCAGATCCATTTGTTCTCCCCTATAAAAGTAAGGGCGTCTAATCAACATACCACACAATTTAGGAATGCATTGGGATAAAACTTTAGTCTCATGTAATCATGTTAATAACATCACTTTTGAAAACAAGCAACTCGCTATATATATATATATATATATATATATATATATTATATATATATATATATATATATATATATATATATATATATATATATATATATATATATATATATATATATATATATATATATATATATATATATATATATATATATAGGTACATCCATCATGGATACAAAAGGTATTATACTGACATGCCTTCCTTCTTGGATATCCAGACTAACCCATGTGCATTCATAAGATATATGCCAGGGTACATACAACAAACCTAAGGATATCCATCACCTAACATACTAGGCCTATACATGTATATACATCAAAAGTGTCGGCTCCAAGGTTCACCCTTTATAGGGTAGCGTATCCCCATTAGAATCTCCGCTAGTGCTGCTGCTATCATCCATATCTTCCTCGGGGTCTTCTTCCGGTGATTCGTCCCCGGCGCAGCACCAGTCGTCTAAGTCATCATAAAGGTCCATATCCTCTTCCCACGTTTCGTTCCAAAAGACGCCTCCATATGTAAATCCCCTACGGGTTTCTTCTTTAATCGTGTTAGAGTGCTCCGTCACTGCTATCTCAAGTGAATCTCCCACAAAGCTTTCTGTGTCAATATTGGTTGGTTCAGGCTCATTAGATGCCTGCGACTCAACCTCCTCATAATCTACCCAATTTAGGGGTACAATCGTTTCCGCTGGATCAGTTTCGTCCGACTCGTACCCCCAATCCATGGAATCCGCCACCCAGCTCTCACTCGAGTTATCGGAGCTAGAGACTGGCCGGTATACATCGGAGTCCCCCATCTACATGCAAACAAAAAGGTCGTATCAATCTCAAGTCCATGAAATAGTCTCAATCATACGGCTATCATCAAGAAGCAGCATAAATAGACACACTTGTAACTATACTTATCCTTAGTATACTCATAAGTCTTATGTCTTCAGAATGACTTAGGTTCAATAGATAATTTAATACATTCCTTGACACATAAGACCAACTACTTAACTATGATCACATGTCTGCACGTATAAACCTAACAACTTCATCATCTCTTACTCCTTCCACTAATAAACCTTTGCTCTGATACCAACTGTAACGGTCCCAGTTAAAAATTTTCCATTTAATCACAATCACCTCGTATAATCCAAACGTGGGGCCCATCAAGGTATAATACTTCCAATATAATCATCAGAACTCTTCACTATACATCAGAATTTCTACTAAGATAACATGGAGACTTATCATGTTAACACCATGGTTCGAAAATATATAAGAAACACAGTCTATAATTACCATATCAGGATATATATACATACACAGTTAGAGTCCAATACTAGGTCCTTTAAAAATTACAAGTCAAGGGTGATACCCAGCTAAAGTACGCATGTTTATACAAAATCATATACATAACAAAAGTAACTTCTAAAGCAGTGGTTCCGGTGATGATTGCCCGCGCTATTGCCCTTAAGCGGGTCCCTTGCCCTTGTCCAAACCTGTAGGTGGAGTTTAGAATAGAGTGAGCTTGACGGCTCAGTGAGTAAAACAATATTTAAATATGCCTATCTAGTAGGTATACATGGCTAAATTATCCGGTTGACATGTGTGTCGTTATACTATTTTTATAGGATCTTATAATTAGCCAGGAACCAAAACAGAACACAGTAACAAGGCCTTCCTAGTCGACTAGACCACCCTATAGTCGACTAAGACTAACTGTAAGTCGACTAATTTTGAAGTTATAGTCGACTAACTCTGCTACACACGTATCTGCTTCTCTACTAGCAGCCAGGGATTTATGTAGTCGACTACCCTTCCTGGTGTAGTCGACTTGGTCAAGTACTAGTCGACTTGAAGGTCCCCTATAGTCGACTAATTCTGGGTCAAAAGTTGTGTTACTCTCGGTATGTCACCTATAGTCGACTACTCCCCTGGTGTAGTCGACTAATTTAATATATTAGTCGACTAGTAAGTCGACTGTAGTCGACTAATTCTGTCCAAAACAGATTGTTAACTTTCTGTTTGCTCTCTGTATCTGGGATTAGTCGACTACAGTCTGTATGTAGTCGACTAATCCTGCTATCCAACAGTTTATCTGCCTAATTATCACACTTATAGTCGACTATCCTAGGGACCAAGTCGACTACCCTACATAGAAATTGCCTGTTAAGAAGTGATCCCAGATTAAATGTTAAGGATTTATGTATGATTATATCATAGGATTTCTATCTTAGTAATATCCATATACATACAACATAATCTCCCCTTCTATGCCTCCGGTTCAACCCGGTCCCTTCCTCCGTAAAATCTCCCCTTCTACGCCTCCGGTTCAACCCGGTCCCTTCCTCCATTACATACAATATATAATCTTCCTTCTACGCCTCCGGTTCAACCCGGTCCCTTCCTCCAACACATCATACCATCATATAATATCAATATGCAAGACATATAATAATATCATGGATTTATAAACAAAATTAGTAGTACTTGCGGAATTGTAAACACATGATCCCAAAAATTTACATAGTGTCAAGTACTTGTTTATCTCTTACGTTTCATTTCATTTCCTACTTTATTCTACTCATCATGTTATTAGGATTAACATGTTCTACTCACCCCTAAAGTGGTATGATTTTGCTGGTTTTTGGCTGCAGATTTGGGCTGTTTTGGGGCTGTTTTGCTGCTGCCCTTTGCTGCTGCTGCTGCTGCTCCCTTTACTGCTGCTGTTCTCCTTTAACTGCTGCTGCTGCTGCTCCTTTGCTGCTGCTGCTGCTGCTGCAGGAAAGGGAAGAGAGGGAGGGAGTTGTGAAGAGAGAGAGAGAGTGTTTGATCCAAATGCTTTAATCCTCTTCATCCCCCTCTATTTATAGTCTCTAATCCCCATAGGATATGTGCCAAGTGTCCCCTATACATCCCATCAAGTCTACTCTACTCCATGCCCTATGCCAAGCTCCATGCCTCTCCCCCCTCTCCATGAGGTACAAGCATGGTGTGGGATGGTGGTAAGTTGACCATGTGGGGGTATTCTTATACCTATATACATGGATGTATAAATACTTATGTATACACTTGTTTATACATACTCATATAATAAGCATGGTTTACTAAGATATCATGCATGCATACTAATCCCATTACCCCTTATGATTATTTAGGAAAAGAAATGCTTTAATTAAGGCAAGTGTTACATGCTTGCTCTTAATGCTTTGTCTATTAATCTATTAATTTGCTAATTCGTTGATCTGTTGCTCCATGGTTTTATTTTATTAACTTGGGTTCCTTGAAAAGGTTACTCCTATTGTGATGGGCTGTGTGATGCACATGTAGAATTAGAATGCGAGTATTGGTGTTAGTTTTGGAACCCTTGAATTCAGGTTTGCCAATCAGGTTGGACAACTCAGTGATTGAAACCCCTGTCTTGGAGGCAAGCTGGATGTTAATCACCTTGAGTCACTACCTTTCTGTTATCTATATCAAGTGGAAGCCCATTCTGTGCAATTCCTGCATCATATGGAGCTATTATTATAGCATCTACAGTGTCTTTGAGCCCTAAAACCAAACACATTGACTTATTTCTAGTTTACAGAAGCGTCCAATCAAGTCGTTAAATTTGTAACCTCTTAGCCACATGTGTTTTTCTTTTCTATATTTGAATTACATTTATGTGCAAGAAAACATTGTATTTGGACTTCGCACAAGGTGCTTCTAACATTATGCCCCTTCAGGTATTGTGCCTCCTCTGTTGTAAACTTTGTCATTAGTTATGTCCTACTCCACAAATTTATTTTTATGAACTAACATTTGTAATAATATTTTTAGATGAACAGAAAGTCAAATTGCTGGACTTGCCCGGCCACGAGTGAATGGAGTAAAGGTTGACGATGCCTTTGTTGTATGTCATGTTAATCTAGGACATCATGAGGACGCGAAGATTGAACTCTCATTTTAGTTGATTGATATATATGTACCCTAGAGTTTATGTTTGTTGTCCATGAGGGGAGGGGATATATTGACTCATTTGTTTATCGGGTCAAATATTGTTTTTTTTATTGAAATATAGCTTATGTGTCATTAGCAGATAATTCTGAAGGATCCATCTTGTGCTAGTCACAATACTTATGCATACATGCAATTATAAAAGAGAATTTATTATATAGTTCTGAATTCTATCATACACTTGTTTATTATAGAAAGCTATCATGTACTTGTTGGGATTTGGGTCGAACAAATGTCCCACATCGGCTAGACGTGGGGATGGTCTTGGGTATATAGGATTTGGGCAACTCCACCTAGAATGCCCCTTTAGGTATAGTGCCCCAAGTCCTTCAAACTGTCATCATATGTTATTGTTTCACTGTCATGTGCAATTATTATGGCATGTTTGATTCGCCACAAAATGCCGCACGTCGTAAGTCGTAAAACTTCATTTTCATTTACCGTTGTTTGTTTCGTTGAAAAATAACTTGCAAAATATTAATTCATTATAATAATAATTTTTCACATTATCATTATATTTACTTTGTCATTTTTTTAGTTTTATAACAATACAATAATATTATAATAAGAGCTAACATTATAATTATTTTTATGTATTTTATAATATAATGATATTATAACTAGATATTTTTCTTAGAATTTTAATAATATATGTTTATTATTATTCTGAAAATGTTATATTATTTGATTTTCTTCAAATTTTATATTATTTATTCAGTTAATATTTTCGTAATATTTTACTAATTAACTCATACTTTATTAATATTATGTTATAAATATAATATTCAGATTAAAATATTTTATCTCAAATTGTTAATACAATTTAATTTACAATATTAGATTTATTTAATAGTATTTAAAATTGTTAAATCACTGCTACAATTAATTTTGTGGTCAACTTTTCACTTACATTTTACATACCAACCAAACACCGTAAAACAACCATATATTTCCCATTTACACTTTCACTTTATCAATCCAAACACCAAAACACAATATAATTTTCCAATTACTTTCACTTTATCATCACAAATACTGTAAAATACAAGATACTCATTTACACTTTCACTTTATCAACCAAACACTGAAAACATAATATATTTTCCCTACTACAATTCACTTTCTCCATTCTCATTTTACGACTTGCGGCGTTTTGCGACGAACACAAACAATCCCCAAGTCACTACAAATCTATTTCCTAAAATTTTGTAAAAATTTAAAGGGCACTACTAACTATACCCAATGTTTTTTGACTTTTTGCTAAAAACAAGTACTTTAAAGTTGCAAAACCCTTTTTGGAACCTTGCTAATTGTTCCTAGGGCCCCGAGAATATAGACTTTTTACATTCCCTTTGAAAAGTTCGCTCTCCTTAAAAAGTGTGGATTGAATTGAGTTGAGTTGAAATCAAATGGGGAAGCTAATTAGGGAATGTTGTTATTTGACTAATGAGATTTTTGGAAATTAAGTGGAGTTTGACTTTTATTCAGCAAGTTATTGATACAAAAAAGAAAAAAAGAGAGAGAAAAAAGTGAGGGAGGTTTTTGGGGAATTGTTCCTCTCTCTCTCTTCTGAGAGTTTCTAGGGAATGGTGTAATTAATTAATTAATAACAAATTTGGGTGGTGACCAGGACTTTTCAGTACACTGCTCACTTTTTTCATTTTGGTTTCCTAGAAAAGTACTGCAAGAGAGCATTGATAAGGATGTGAGAGGAACATGAAGTCCTCCTGTGGTTGTCGACCAGTGACTTTTTGCTTTATTATTTTTCTCTCAACAAAAATTTTTATTTCCCTTGAATATGCAAAACAACAACAAATGACAACATC
Organism: Agave tequilana; assembly: GCA_038442645.1. Classification (NCBI taxonomy): domain Eukaryota; kingdom Viridiplantae; phylum Streptophyta; class Magnoliopsida; order Asparagales; family Asparagaceae; genus Agave; species Agave tequilana. Next base: position 58,068 of record JAVJIF010018572.1, read on the forward strand.
AAGAAAGATCATTCTCACTTTTTATTCAAGAAAAAGGAAAAAAAACAAGAAAAGAAAAGAAAAGAAATGGTTTTGACATCTCGAATCAATTGTATAACTAGTTTTTATTTTGAATCCGTTATGTTTTAAATTTTCTTTTTAACAGGAAATAACCTAATTTTAGTTAGCATAAAAAAATCATAAACAATAGCAATAATAATAATAATAATAATAATAATAATAATAATAATAATAATAATAATAAAAGTTATACGCCGCCTCCTACTGTCCAGTTTGTACGATTCAGAAGGTATTTTTCCCCAGCAGTACTCTTGATAGCCATAATAATGTCTGATGCATCTCCTTCAACCCAAAGCTTAGTTGCACCCAGTTGAAAGATGGCAAGTTTGGCAGTCGTCCAAGCACCAACCATCTGAGCAAGCGTGATGGGATATCCCCGAGTGCCACACTTTTTGTAGCGAGCACCAAAAGTCCGTCATATGATCCGTGACAACAATGTCTGACTTGTCTCCTTTTCTGAGAGGGACATCACGATATCCTCCTCCTCAAATCGCTGAACCTGCAACAACGAGCTCTGCTCACGCCACACTCACAAAGCACAGGGGGACATTTGTAGTAGAAAAGGTGATGGATCGTCTCTGGGACTACGTCGTGGGCGAGCACAGCACTGCACTCTCGGTGAAGCCTTTGGCTCTCTTCTGGTTGGGCCCTGATGCTTCATTGTCCTGGAAGTCGTCATTTGGGGAGGGGTAGAGATAGCCCTAAATGGTCTTGGGCCTTGAAAGTACTTTGGCCCACTATTTTCAAAAACTTAATTTGTCGGCCTGGATGGCGATGGGGTGAGATGCTTGGCCCACTTTCGTATTGCACGGGTTTCCCGCTTGTTATTTTCTGACTAAACACGACAACGCACAGATTCAAAGCCAACCTCTGCAGTTGGAGTGGGAGAGCAAGCGACGAAGACTCATCGTCACCGGCGGATGCGGCTGCGGCCATGCCAGTTATGAGTTTGTCCCAAGCATTCGGCGTGGGAGTATTCCCACGCCTACATCCTGCCGTTTCTACGGGAGACGACGGACGGTGGGAGAACAGCCTGTACCCTTTCGTCCATCTCTCGACGGACAGCAACCTCTTCTTCTTCGCCAACACGTAGGCCATCCTACTTGACTACGTGAACGACAAGGTTGCCAGGTATTTCCTCGACATGCCTGGTGGCATCTCACGCAACTACCCGATCGAGCTCAGGCTAGTCCGTCCTCCTCCCCATCGTGCTGACGAAAAGAAGCAGCAATGGCGGTGTTCCTGAGGTCATGATATGCGGAAGGATGGAGCCTGACTCGTATTCAAAGGGCAAGGATGGACGTCCCGCCTGAGTCGAACACCTGCGAGCGGCTGGTCATCACCAACGGCGCCCCAGTGGTAGATGGAGGAGATGCCGGTGGACCGGGTGATGGGAAACATGGTACTTGTGCCCACTGGCGAGGTAATGATCGTCAAGGGGGCAGCCAAGGGACGGCGGGGTGGGGGGGGGGGGGAGTGAGATACCCAGTGATGAATCCTGTTCTGTACAAGACTGGCGTGATCCTCGGCAACGAGAGAGCCGAGCGCTCGAGGTCATGAACCCTTCGTCGATCACCCGGGTGTACCACTCCACCACTCAAGTGCTCGTCGGAGGGAGCAACACGAACAAGGAGTATCAGTTCAGTGGGGTGATATTTCCTACTGAATTGAGCATCGAGGCATTCTTTCCTCCGTGTTTTTGGGATCAACAGGCCCCAAACCGTGTCACTGACGCCCGGGGCAGAATTTGAATATGGAGAAAGTCTCAGCATTGGTGTTACAATTGAAGGTAGTATGAGCGCGGATGTTTTGATGGAATGGAGTGGTGACGATGGTGGCACCGCCGTTCACGACGCACTCATTTTTCGATGAACTTGAGGCTCGCTGCTGGCGTTGGCCATTGGGGGTTTCAGGCACGTTCAAGGGGAATGGTACGAGGTGGATGTCTGTTCCTGCCACTGCAGTTCTGGCTCCGGCAGGGTACTAAATGGTGTTCCTGGTGCATAGAGGAGTACCCAGCCGAGGCAAGTGGATTCATATATATGGACGGTGGTGAGAGAATTGAGAACTGTTTGTTGATTTTAGGTTTTTAACTGATTGATTATTACATAATTTACTGAAATATTTGATTTGGCGTGTCATTCTACTGGTTCAAATCTCTATCATGTTTATTGGTCATTATTGGTTTTTAATTGGTTTGATACATTTTAATTGAGAGCCATTGTTATTATGTGATAGGCATGAGTTAAGGTACATGTGTGCAGTGTAGCATGTGCTCATGAATTTATGTACTGTTATTATGTAAGGATTCAAGTCAAGGGGGAGGTTGGGAACCAACAACTGTGGATGCACAAAAATGCTGCCATCTATAACTTCTTGAAACCAATCATCACATAAAAAATTAGAACCAGAAACAAGTAAATCTAGACTGTGCAGAGTAATGCTTATTGTATTATTAATTTTATGCTACATTATATTACTATTAGACTGATACGTGAGGTCTACCCTCATGAATTGCTAGCGTGACCCATTTGTCAACCTAATAGTAGTACAATCTAGTACAATATTAATAGTATAATTAACATTATAACTCTAACAAATTGAAGAAGAAAATGATGTCAAAGCTGGAGAGTCACTGTGCTAGTAGTTCACAAAATTAATGTCTCACACACGAAAAATGAGAAGCAAAGCGTGAAGTGCTCCAAAATGCATAAAGTGTATGCAAGTATAAAAAAAATGTACAAATAATGCACTTTGCTCCAACATCAACAATTAAGACCCAAATTTCTGTTTCGTAGTTGGATCCACAGCCAAGAGCTATATAATACAAAGATACATGCTAGTTGTTGTGGTGATTTTTCATCACAAGTGATTGGACGATCGATCCTCACCACAAGTGAGAAATAAAAATGGGGTAGTGCACATAGATTAAAACATAGCGCAAAAAGAGAGACACAGAGGGTTTATGTGAAAAATCTTAGTCAGGAAAAATCACGAGGAGGAGGAGGAGTTTCCCTTTCATTCTTCGATAACAGGAATTATAAGAGTTTAGAGGATGTGCACGGATTGAAATCAGAATCCAAATCAGGATCCCTTTCTTCATTGGAGGAGGTCTATTTATGCTTGACTGAGCTGTTGGCATGGAGGAAGATGGGTATGGGAGATATTCTTATAAACGCAAGATTTTCACATGTCAGTTTTTTGTAATGTCCGTGATCATCTGTGCTGGTTTATTAAGATTGCTTGCAAAAAATCCACCATTATCTGTAACTGTCCACGTTGGAGGGTGTTACACGTTATGAACGTAGGGGAAGATATGTTTGCATAATTGTCGGTAGAAATTAGGAGTGATCTGTTTCTGAAGCTAGTTCGGAGCTAAAGTTTCAGATCGGAGGGTGCCTTCAAGCAGAGAAAGTCTTGAGGAGGTTGGGTAACATGGACTTCGGAGGGGAGCTCTGATGTTTCCGGAGGGTTGGAAATAAGAGACACGTGTCATAATTTTAAACGGGGTCAGATTTTGACCACTACAGATGCCCCCTACTCTTTCGCTTGTTGGAGCCTGCGGAAGGAAAGTCGGAAGAGCGGAGTTGGTAGGAGACCTTTTAATACCTTAAGTTCGTCTTGATTTTCGTGGCAGACGAGGATCTGGATCATAAATGCAGATCTTTGGATTTAATTGCAGGTTGTACAGCTGGTTGTAAACTGTCACATCGATCGGCTACATCTCTCAGGGGTCAAATTCTGCGTCTCTTCGAATCCAGTAGTCATAATGACTAGGAGATAGGGTTTCGTATTTTGTCGGCGACGGTTGATCTTCTACTGATTTGGTTGACCAAAAATCTCGAGACGTGGATTGCCTTTTCAGGGATTGAAATTTTGAATTGGAGGCAGTTTGGCTTCTTCTCCATCTATAAATAGAGTAGAGTCCTTGAAAGAAAATCACTTCTGCTATCTTCTCTAAGGAACCCTTGCTTCAAGGCTCCTTTTCTTTGCTTTGCTGGGCCGCCAAGTTTTCTCTTTTCTTCTTTATCAGATGGAGGAAAGATAAGGAAGAGAATGAAGGTGGAGGAACTGTTGGTCAGATTCTCGCTATGTGGGAGTCTGGTTGGTGCACCACATTAGTCGTCGTGATGAACCTGTTACAACACATCAGTCATCGTGAAAGGGTGTTGTTGTTAGGGGTGAGAGAGAGGTGCTTCAAATTGGTTTGGTTGCATGGTCTCCTGGTTGTTTGGTCCAGTTCCAATCTTAAGGCATGGAGTCCTTTCCTAATGGCATGCGTGAGAAGGAGAAGGAGCTTTTTTGGGCGATCATGAAGGCGGATGTGATTCCATTGCTTCTTGCCTGTCTTGGAGGTTCCATCTTGGTCGGACATCGCTGTCTCGTGCTTGGGGATTCTTTCCTTGTAGCGAAAAATAGGAAGAGAAAATGGGTGTTTTCATTGAGGCTCCGCCGACGAATCACTCTCTCTTCCAGAGCCTGACCTCTTCCTGAGAACATAGGGACGTGGTGTGACATCATCATTATCTTGTGTGTCTTGCCGGAATCTGTTTGTTTTGAGTGTTGTAGTGGCTTCAGAGGGCTTCCTGGGAGTTATCGCTTTCTTCTTGCGAGGGCTCGATGACAGGTGATATAAGATTGCTTGTTCAAGAGGTGTTGCATGGATGAAAATGGATGATTACTTCCAGGAGATGTCTCTGATGAGCAAATCTTTTGTTGGATGACCTATCTTTTCGGAATACTTAATTTCTTTAGCTTCTAATCATACAAAACTATTACGTCGAGGGGATAATCCCAATGAGGAAACCCTCATGCATATATCATATGTCTCGTGCAGTTATGGGCTTTCCGGAATGTTTGATTTCCATCTCCCGCAGTAAGTGGGTCGTTCGTAATGTTTTGGCGAGCCTGTGGTGTTCTTTTCTAGTGGAAGAATCTCATCAACAGTACCTGTAAATTTGGAAGGAGTTTTGGGTGTGACCCATAAATAGATTGGATGCGTCGACTCTAGGCGGGGAAGAATCCATAACAAAGTGATGATCTGGACCTCCGAGTGGGGGGAATCCCATCAACGGAGTTGGGCCTCCGAGTGGGGAGAAACCCAGCAGCGGAGTTGGGTTCACAGTTGCTTCCGAGTGGGATATGACCCATCAACGGAGTTGTGAACTTGGTAAAAACCTAAAGTAGGAGTGCTACCCATCAACATATTGGATGTATCGACTCTAAGGGGGGTAGGACCTACAACAGAGTGACAATCCGGCTTGAACCTGACAGAGAAAAACTGCAAGGGGTTCGTCCACCCATCGGCTAGATGGGGAACCTGTATGCTAGTGTTTGTGTTCCAAGTCGGGGTGTGACCTATCAGCAAAATATCAAATGGGGGTTCTGAGAGGGAAAAATCCATGCAGCAGAGTAGGGACTCCGAGTAGGGTAGGACTAACAGCAGAGGGTTTCGACTCCTGTAGCCTAGTCAAGAGAGGGGACCATAGGCGGTTGCTTGCGTTACCATCTCTGAGTGGGGGTAGAATAAACAAAAGAGCATACAAGTATTAGATTCCGAGTGGAGGTAGGACCCATCAAGTTGAGTTCGCAGTCATATCTGAGAGGGGGTAAGACCCATCAATAGAGTAGCGAACTTCCATAGGATTCTGAGTGGAGGAAATCCCAATAGCAGAGTGGGCTAAAATGGTTAGGCGCAAGATATAATTTTATTCGGTAATGACATAAAATAAATGAAAATCAAAGTACATGAGAGCTAATGGATAAAGGTACTACCATGTTTAGGGAGGTAGGATCAGATCACTCAATTGCTTTATATTGGGTGATCGCGTCCTATCGTTGGATGAGAGGTGGGGCGTCGGCTGTCCGGATCTGAAGGTTGCTTTGGGTGTGAGAATATATTCCTTGAGGAAGCCCTAGTGGATGAGCTCTTCCATGTTTTTTGGAAGCTCCAACAATGAATGGTCTTGTTCCCTTACCGTCATTGTAGGAGCAATACTCTTCTGTTCCGAAAAATGTAGAGCCATACTGGATGGATCTTGGATGCCTGATCTAGGGCTTGTGCTTGATGGGTGTTGAAGATTTCATTGACGGGGAGATTGAGTAGGGTGGATTGCTCTATCGGCTTGGAGGCTCAGTGCGGACTTGGTAAGAGGATCGGGAGTGCTCGTCTCTTGTAGACAGGTTGCCCTCGGTTCTGATCTTAGGCTGGGTGGCAGCTTCATGCGGAGACTTTGACTTTCCTGCGTCGTCACCAGGCTTAGCGGAGTTGTTGGTGAAAGTCTTCGTTACCTCTTCCAACTGGATGTAGGGCTGAGCTCGAGATAGAACCTCGCTCATCTGAGTAACATTATGCTTCAGGAGATGTTTGTATAGGGAGTGAGAGACTTGAAGCCCGCTGATGAATGGGAGTGCAGAGAAGTCCTCACCACAGTTGGGGATCTTGGTCGATTGGCTTTTGAAAGTACACCTAGAGGGGGGGAATAGGTGTAAGGCTAATCTAATGACAAATGATGTGAAATTAAAACTAAATTGTAACAGATTTAGTGTAACCAAAGAGTGTAGCTGAATTCCCGATGAAGGGCTCTGGACTGTCTCCTCTAAATTCCTCTAAATAAGAGTTGAGGTGCTATATGAAGCTCTCTTGGTTTAACACAAGTATGGCACACAATCAAAACCAAGTATATAAATGATATGATCAATATGATGCAATGTAAGGCACAATAAAGAGAGAGAGTTTAGAGATAGTGAATCAATCAAAAATACAAAGATATGTTTGAGGTTCGAGCCACTGCTCTACGTCCGCCTTCACACAGAATAATTTCTACTATATCGTCCACGCAGGACTTCCCACACATGGAACCTCCATTGAGAATTTGGGTAATACAAAACTTAGAGTACACAACTCTCTCTCAACCAACAACAACAACCTCTACACTAGAGGTAAGGAACAACAACAATCACCTCTACACATAGAGGGATGGGCACTTAGTCAAAACAAGATCAACCTCTCACTAGAGGGATAAGCCTCAAAGCCAACTCTCCAACAATCACCTCTTCACTAAGAGGGATAACAACAAACCCAATTGCACAACCTCCACAATCACCTCTACACAAGAGGGAACTCAAATAAAAGAAGGTTTACAACTCTTGATGGTCTCACTAAACCACAAGCCAATTTTCCTTACAAAACAAGATCCTAATAGATAGGATAGATATGATAGCTCAAGTGTGAGAAAATAAAGTGTTTGGAATAAAGAAAAACACTTGAGAAAATCTCTAAATAGATATTGAAATCAAGACCAAAAACCAATTCCCAAAAGACTCT
>JAVJIF010018573.1:0-71928 GCA_038442645.1 Agave tequilana
ATCTTTTACCTTGTGCATAAAAAGGGTGGTAATTATGAGTTATATACTTGATTTATATCATATTTTCAATTGGTATCTCAATTGATATTTTTTTATATATACTCATATTTATTTTCTATATATGTATCCATCACATTTCAAATAATATCAATTTCTATTGGTATTTTTATTTTCATACATATATATGATTTATTTATGCTTGATTTAAAATCAGTTTACATGTTTAAAGCACAAAGTTTATTTATGCTAAGCTTGAGTCAAATCCTTATTTAAAATTGGTATCTCAATTGATATTTTAATAAGCTTATGCATTATTTTTAAAATATGTATTTTTATTGATATAAAAAATGTGCAACAATCTTCAATTTGATATCCATATATTTCAATTGGTATCAATATGATTCTATTTTTGATTTAAAATTCAAAATTTGTAATGTTTATTTACAATTGGTATCTTAAAATTGGTATCTTAAAATTTGATTTACTAAGATATCTCAAAATTTATTTTATTGAGAAAATTAAAAATATTTTGATGTGTATTGCCTATATGCAAGGGGAGCTTAACATCTCTTCTACATATAGATTCATGTTGAGTGTATCTTATATTGAGGAGCTTGACAACTCTTCTTTATGCGATACACGTGTGTAGGGGGAGCTTCACATCTCCTCTTATGCATTGCATATTATGCGTTATGTGAATTAGGGCTTGTCATCCCTTCTTCATGTAATGCATATATGTAGGGAAGTTAACTTAGCGTCTTCCTCTTCATGAATGTATATCGCATATATCTCTTTTATTGATTTGTTTGAGTTCACCCCTTTGTTGATTTTTTTGTTTCTCACAAAAAGGGGGAGAACATTGTTTTGTTTTATTTTAACCCTTTTGTTGATAATTGACAAAAAGAGGGAGAAATATTTTAGTATATATGCATGTTTTCCTTGCTTTATACATAAAGGGGGAGAAGAATTTCTTGTTTATGCATATTGTTTTGTTTTGCAAAAGGGGAGAAAAAATTTGATGAGTTTTATGCTTGAATGGCATGTTTATCTCCTTATATTTGCATACATGTTTATTTAGATTCATGTGCTTCATTGCCATATATTATTGTTTATTGTGACGCATGACTTAAGGGGGAGCTTCTTTGAAGCTTTACTTTAATCCATGCATATATAATTCTATGAGTTTTGTCATCATAAAAAAGGGGGAGATTGTTGGCCTAAAGGCCCATCACTCTAGTTTTGACGATGATCAACTCATGTAGTTATAGTATTAATGATCTTGTATTTAATTAGTCTCAGATTTATGATCAAGATCTTAGTTGGTGTTTAGCTTCAACAAAGGATTTAAAGTCAAGTTTTGGAGCTAGCACGGTTTGATTCAAGAGCTTGTGCATCAAGACCACATCTAGTACTCAAGAGGAGTCTAGCTCTTTGGATCAAGTTTGGACCAAGTCAAGAGAAGATGAGAAGACTTCAAGTGAAGACTTCAAGAAGAAGACTTGTGTCTAGGTTTGTTTTTTATTAAGATTTTGTTTTAGATTAAAATGTAAAGGATAGAATAGTTGGTGGATTGCTCAAGTATACCATATACAATCACACACAAGATTTAGATGTGTTTTTATAAAAGAATTTTTATTTTGGAAAAATACAAAAGAGTTTTCTTTTTGAAAAATACCGGTTTGATTTTTGGAGTTTATTATATACATGTCTTTAACCAAACCATGTTTAGTGCTTGTTGTCAAAAACATAAAATATTTCACCATGTATGTGTAGTGGATCATATCTATACACTCTATGCTTTAAAAGTGTTTAAAATATCTTGTTTTTGTATTTGGAGAAGTCTTGGAAAAATAAGTTTTAGAAAAACCAATTTGGAAAAATACGGTTTTGTTTTTAGTCAAAATTTCTAAGTTGCAAAAATAGTTCAAAATGTTTGTAACATGTCTTGATTTTACTTAAACATGTTTGATTATCAAAGTATAATACTGAAACTATTTTTGTAGATTTTTGGTGATTTTATGGGATTTTATTTTTGTCAAAATAGCAAGTTTTTAATCCCCATAACAGACCTGTCCTGGCTTCTGCGGTCGACCGGACCGGTCGACCGAGTTAGGAGTCGGTCGACCGAGTCGGTCGACCGACGTGCACAGACATGCACGCCAATCTGGCTGGAGGGCCGGTCGACTGAGACGGTCGACCGTCCATAGAGCTCTGCTCTTTGGAAAGGCCCCGGTCGATCGGGCGGTCGACCGGACAGAGACCTGCTCTCTGTATCCAGGCCACGGTCGACCGGGCCGGTCGACCGAGGCTCCAACGGTCAGATTTCTGACCGTTGTCGGTCGATCGGGCCGGTCGACCGACAGCCGTCTGGGCTGTAAAATTGCCCCAACGACTAGTTTTTCTAGCCTAAAAAGGGGGGCTTATATGGACTGTTTTAAGAAGATTTGAAGTGGTTTTTGGTGCCAGTTTTCCTACTCTTTTAAGAGGTTTTCTCCACTTGTTTTAGAGCCAAATATTTTCATTTAAAAGGAGAGTTTATCAAGAGTTTTTCAAAAGTGATTTCTTGTGTTTTCCACCACAAATTCAATCCTTATTTTTCTCACAAACACTTGAGCTATCCATTGATATATTCATCCTATAGGAGTGTTATTGTGAGATTGTTTTTATGTGATCAAAGTGTTGTGATCACCAAAGACTTCATCTTTGCTTTGAGGAGGCGGACGTGTGTGTTCGCATTATTTCGGGTTCTAGTGGGAACTCGGTGTTTGAGGTGCGGCCTCGGCAAGCTAGTGGGCTTGCGATGTGTTCTTGCGGGAACAAGAGAGGTGTTGGCCCAGAGGCCTTCCACTCTAGTTTTGATGATGATTAACTCATGTAGTTATGTTTACTAATATTCTTATGATTTTAGTTATAGATCATTGATCAAGATATTAGTTGGTGATTGCTTCAAAAAGAGGAGTTTGGAAGCTTTCACATGGTGATTCCAGTGCCCGAGCATCAAGATCATACCTTTGCACTCGGTGGATCACGGAGTTTTTGGACCAAGTCGCCTTGAAGATGAAGATCGCCAAGAAGACTTAGGTATCCATAGTTTAGAGTATGTTTAGATCCATGTGTAAAGATAAGAATAGTGATATGCTCAAGTGCACTTACAAACACGTTTTATGTTTGGTTTTTTTGGTTTTCAAGAATAGTTGATCAAAACGAGTTAATTGGTTTATGTATAGTTGTTTCATTCTATACATGCATGCTTAACTTTTAAACAAACTTATTTTGACTTTCCTATTCATGTGTTGAAAAATTCAAGTTTGATAAAATACAAGATTTGGTTTTTGGTAAAAATGATAAGACACAAAAATAGTTCATATTGATTGATATTTGAGCTAAACCTTTTATCACATGTTTATATATCAATGCAAAATGATAAAGCTATTTTTGGAGACTTAAAAGAATTTTTAGAAATATGTTTAACTGTTTTTCTGACCCAGTTTCTGACCCAGAACTGTGCTGACAGGCCATTCCGGTCGACCGGGCGGTCGACCGACGTGCACAGACCTGTGCACGTCTGCTGGCACAGTGTGCCGGTCGACCGTGCGGTCGACCGGACCAGAGAGCTTTGCTCTCTGTATCTGGGCGGTCGACCGGGCGGTCGACCGGAACAGAGAAGTCTGCTCTCTGTATCTGGGCAGTCGGCCGGGCGGTCGACCGGAAGCCCCAACGGTCATATTTATGACCGTTGGCGATCGACCGGGAACGGTCGACCGCAGGCCTGTCAGGCTGCCAGATCAGCCTAACGGCTAGTTTTCTGTTTGGCCTATATAAACCCCATCTCTTTGGGGATTTTGACAAGACTTTTGACAAGAAAAATTTCAGTGTTTCGCTAGTGTTTAAACAAGTTTTCAAAATAGTTTTTGTGCCAAAAGGATTCATTTATTTGTTTTAAAGTGTTTTGTTTATTTCAAAGAAAATAGGTTTTGGGAATTGTTTCTTGATCTAAAATTCTATATTCATTTGGTATTTTTCCCAAGAGATTTTCTTTGATCAAAACACTTGTTTTCCACGCTTGAGCTATATCTTCTATCCTAATCTATTTAGGATCTTTGTTTTGTGGAAAAGAGATTGTTTGAGGTTGTTGTAGCCTCCAAGTTGTAAACACGCTTGCTTTTGTTGTATCCCTCTTTGGTAGAGGTTGATCGGGTGATTAGTTTACTCCCTCTTTGGTAGAGGTTGAGTTGGTTGGTTTGCTCCCTCTTGTGTGAGGTGGAGCTTGGTGGGTTGTAACCCTCTTCGATAGAGGTGTTGGTTGTTGTTTGGCTACGGGCTTACCCCTCGGTTGTGAGGCGGTGTTTGAGAGAAGAGTTTGGTACTCCTATTGTTGTAACAAATCCTCCTCGGTGGAGGTTCCCTCGGTGGGAGTTAGTGGATTGGAAATCCTTCACGGTGGTGAAGGCGGGGATGTAGAGCTAGGGGCTCGAACCTCGAAACATATCTTTGTGTTAGCGTTTGATCCATTGTCTCCTAACTCTCTCTCTCTTTTAATTGTGCAAAGCATCATTCATCATTCATATCATACATTGCTTGTGTTGTGCCTTGCATATATTCATATTGCCTATTCATCTTATATGCTTGGTTGTTTGTGTGCCTCACTTATACTTAACCACAAGAGCTTCATATAGCACCTCAACCCATATCTAGGGGAATCAAGAGGAGTTAGTCCAGAGCCCTTCACGGGAAATTCGGCTACACTTGTGTGTTGTATTAAGTTTGTGCAAATTTGTATTAGCTTCCGCATTTAGCGCATTTAGTTTCTAGATTAGCACTAACACCTATTCACCCCCCTCTAGGTGTTTTTTCAAGAGGGACTAGAGAGTCCAAAGAGCTTGTAGGTGTTGCGGCACCAAGTGATCCGGTGGGATCGATTTTAGTGGAAATCCTTCAAGTATTGAAGGCGGGGACGTAGAGCAAGTGTGCTCGAACCTCGAAACAAATCTCCCATGTTTGCGATTGTTCTCTCTATCTCTTACTTGTCTTTATATCTTGTATGCTAATATTGTCTTTATCATTATATGCTTGATATATTGTGTGCTTAATTGTTATATGCTTGAGGATTGTTTGCTAATACTTGTATTCAACCAAGAGAGCCAACGCGACACCTCAACTCTTATTAGAGGAATCTTGAGGAGTTAGTCCAGAGCCCTTCACGGGGAATCCGGCTACACTCTTGTGTTATACTTGGTGTTTAGTTTAAGAAGTTTTAGTTTGCATTAAATAAGCTTTAATTCCGCATTAATTGACCATTAGATTAGCTAGTCACCTATTCACTCCCCCTCTAGGTGATTACAAACCCTAGGCTTGTAGACTTTTATATGCTACTTGTTACACTTGATCTTCTCACCCAATAATACACATGTACTCTTCTCATGATATAAATCGCATCACTAATCATCAAACAATAATGAGAAAGCAAATTGGACGAAAAATTATATTTGAACCCCTGGTTTTTTTAAACTTGCATTTCAGTCCAGTTCAAAAGCAGAAGTAGACTTTCTTTGACAGTTTTGAGTTAACAAATGGATGAATTAGAAGAAGTCATCAACAGAAAAATTGTAGCTCTCACCTTGAATGACTTCTTTTGGAGTATTGTAACTAAAGTTATGACTAAAATACCGCAACATATTTGAAAAGCAACCCTCAATCTTTTACAAATTGTGTTATTCTATTGCTGAAAGTAGCTGGATTCCTCTTCTCTTTTTTTACCTGTTTCCTGAAAAATTCAATCAAATATACCATAGAATACATATATATAAATAATAGATAAATACAAATGAAATATTAAATGTAAAATTTTAAAATTAAGCTTATCAAATATCCTCACACCTATCATTTACTAATCCTCGAGCAGAACTAATAAAAGAAAACTAAATACAAACAAATAGAAAAATTAAACTATCCTAACTCACTTTCGTAGAAATCACGGTTGCACTTAGCACGTGCAACAAGCCGTTAAACCCTAGATTACCCCTAGAGCATGAGTTTTGTCTCGTGAGGGTTTTCAGTGGATTACACCACCAAAAACCCGTAAAAGAATGAGATTAAGAAGTAAACAAAAGTAAAATAAGGATAACTAAAAATCAAGAAAAGAAAAAAATTATTTTTTTTCAAGTTAACTAGCTAGCAAGATCATAAATTTTCATGAGTTTCATTTTCAAGTAAAACCTCAATTCAAGAAATCATATTGGCTATAAAATAAAGTCTCAAATCTAAAACTTTACACCACATGTCCCAAGTTTCAGATCCCATGTATCCCGTGATCGTGATGTAGTTCTCAAGCTTGGGAATATTTAACTACAACTTTCATACTTATTTTTACGATAACAAAATTTTTTCTTCTTTTTTTAAGACTTTTTAATTATCTTTCGCGTAGATACTGAGGCTTTCTGAGGTCAAGACACCTAGCTAATTGATAATCAAAATTATTATATTTTATAGATCCTTATCCTATTAGACTTTCTCAGCTACCCATGTAGCGAGCTTTAGGCCAATGCACCCAAATCAGATGGTCTTAAGGCAATAAGTGTAAAAACACTCTTACGGACTTAGTTACTCAAGCAACTGACGTCACAAGATAAGACTTATTAATAATATTTTACTATATAATAAATTTCTTTTTTTATTTATTATTCTAGTTGTAATCAATATCCCAAGCCTATGAACTTAATAGTGTAAGTGCTATTGGGTACATAATCACTTAGACTAAGCTTAGATGGTATGTTCGTTCTAGATTTTAATCTTTATTTAAGATTTTATGTCTCTTTTATCTTGATTTACTTTAAAATCCACTCATGGATACCAAATCACTCACATACTAGCTAAACCTCTATAGAAAATTTTCAAAATTTTTTCATTTTTTTCATTTTTAACAAGACTCTTAAAATAGAATAAAGATAATGAAAGAAAAGAAAATAAAGCAAAAAACCCTAAAACTAAAACAAAACAAAAAAGACTCCTAAACAAAAAAATTGTGAATCTCCCCCCACACCTAAATTGTATCATGTCCTCATGCACACACATGAATGCAGAGATAAAAAAATCTAACATGTAATTTACACATTCAAAACATGCACACAATCATGATGATCATGCAATCCAAGCATACAAAGGTATAGAAATGTAAACGGTATGCTAGAATTAGAAATACTCACAGTGTGCTAGAGAACCTAGTTGTCGAAGCAAAAAAAATGCTCCATGTGTGTGGTGGATGCCTTCTTTACTTATCATGTATCACTTATAATAAACTCGACACATAGGTTAGAGAAAGAGATAAATAAAAGACTCACTAAAACTGACTCAACTAACTAAAAGAGAATAAAAAGACTTAAAAACTAAAAGAAAAATAAAACAAATATATACATATGTACAACTTTACATCTCCACACCTAGATCTTTCTAGGTCTATTCTCTCGAGCTCGCTTCCCATCATTCCAATGGGTTCTCTTTAAGGAATATATTGGAGATGTTAATCTTTTTGTCATCTTTAATTTCATTTTCTCCAACTTATTCATCACTTTCCTCCATCTCCTCTTTTCTTCTTCTCACACCATTTTCTCATAAATTCATCATTATCACACAACATAATTAGAGTGGCCACAATATGATTGCTTATGAATTTAAGCTCATTCTCAAACATCACCTCAAAACTTAGATCAACAATTTTCTTTGGAGGTGTGTAACTAACCAAAGCATTCCTAACTGATTCAGCCAAACATATGGATTTATTTTCAAATAGATTTTCAAAGCTTTGATCAATTAGAGATTCTTGAATCATGTTTTCAAAAGCTTGATTATTGGTTGGCTCATTGAAAGTGAAGATACTTAAATCGAGTTTTGTTTTCTCAAAGGGAACTCTTAACTCAAGATCCTCAACATATGTTTTCTCACCATTGTGATCACTCTTCAGTAAAAAGCTCATTAAGAAACAAAGACTCATTATCTATATATGTAACGATCCCAGTTTGTAACATGTTCGTATTTCATATATATAGTCTCAACATACTGCTATATATATATATTTGTATGTACATCCCAACACGGATACAAAGATATTATACTGATATATCTACCCTTTGGATATCCGAACTAACCCATGTGCATACATATAAGATGTGCCAGGACATATACAACAAAACTCTTAAGATATCCATCAACTAGCACACTAGGCTTATACACGATACTCAGAATTCCACAAACATATAACTTATGTGGCATCTGTGTCTATGTTCATCCATACCAATACACTTACAGGTACTTAATGGTCATGTCTATACGAATTATAAATGGCAAGACACAACTTGACATCAATGTTCTTACACACATATACGTAACATATCCGTGATTCATTATTCGGATACCCTATTTGAATTTTGGTTCCATAACACCAATTCACTTTTATAATAACTGTCACAATCATCTTTCTAATGATGTAATCTTTTAGTTCCAATGAATCAATATTATCAATAATATTCCAATAACAATTAGATCTAAACTGGGAAAAAATAAGATTTAAGTTAGGACTTTCACTCACCGGGTATATCGATAAATTTTGAACACCCAATATCAGCAATAAGGTTGATGATCATGAAATTTTGAGGTAATTAAACTTGGTACCGTTACAATATAGACATCATCGCAATTTTGATCAATATGCTCTATTTTCTCCTTATGAGTGGATAATATCTTCTGTTCCTCAATACTTGTCTTTTCACAGAACTTAGAAACTTTATCCTCAAATTTCTCCTGAAGCAAAAGTTCATCACTATCACATTCATCCTCACAATAAGATTCAACTGGCTCCACATGAGGTGTATGTATAGCCAAATAATTTTTAATCACTTCATTCAGACACTGAGAATCATTATCAAGTTTGTACACTTCATGGACCTTCATAAATTCCTCAACAGGCTTCTCATGTTCAAGCTCTTCAAATTGATTAAGATGAAATAATGGAGACTCGAAGGGCATCTCGATGGAATGATTAGACATGTCACAATAGCCAACATTTGCTCTTTGAGTCTAACAGTTTGGACTTTGTTCATTTTATAAAAGTTGATGTGCTCTTGAATTGACATGGGTCAAGTCGGTATTGGCTCAGGAACTAGTTAACTAGAAAAGGATCCTTCTCTTGCTCGCTAACCAACTCATTTGTTGGTATGTTTAAGTAGTCTCTAATGTTATAGAGCACTTGCTTTGAAGTTTGCCAGGAAAGTTTCAAAAGCTTCCTCTAGTGTTGGTTCCTTGTCCACCTGATTGCCATTGAACTCAATCTGCAAAAGTTGATGAAACCTTTGAACTTGATATGGACTTGTGGTTGAAACAGGTTGATTGAGATGAGTCATATCTTATCCATCATGTGAGCACATACCACGATTAACTGCTGAATGGTTTTGACTATAGTTTGCTGCATTCATGTCCCTGCACTGTTTCTCTTGTTAATAACACAGTCATACCGGCGTCCGACAGAGCATGCCTGGTGTCAGGATGATGAGGATGTATCCCACGATCGTGCTAGCGTCCGGCAGATCCTGAATGGAACTAAGTGTCACACGGAGTAAAGTGCCACACCACACATGTGATGGGGGCCACCTCTTGATTTTATGGGGGCCACCTCTAGTATCTGTTCCCCATACAGAACAAAGTGCCACACAGAGCAAAGTGCCACAGCACACACGTTGTGGGGGCCACCTCTTGAATCTGTGGGGCCACCTCTTGAATCTGTGAGGCTACCTCCTGAATCAACCCTCAGGGCAAAGTGCCACATGGAACAAAGTGTCACACCACACACGTGGTGGGGGCCACCTCTTGAATCTGTGGGGGCCACCTCTTGAATATGTGGGGCTACTTTCCTCTCTCCTGCCTATGTCGCCTGGTGTTAGAGTGATAAGCATTCTCGGTGCATATTAACACACACACACATACCAGTATAATGATAACGCCAGGAGCATATGTTATTTGGTCTCTCCCCTATTCGAATAATGGTACCCGCATATCAGAGTTCGGATGAGTTCTACTGGAAGTGCGGGCTCAGCACGTGAACTGTCGGTGTTGTGGGACACTGGTGGGAAAGGGACAAGAATAACAAATGATACTGATGATCACTATTGAATAACATACATGTAATACCTTTATATTCTCCAGTTATAGTGATAAATCCTTTAATCAGGTATTATGCCTGAGTTGACACCCTGCTTTATGATATATAATTTCTGTGATACTATGATTACTCTAGACACTCTAATTTTGTTACTCTGAGGGCAACTCAAGTTGTATGAACTCAGATAATGGCGAGATGGGATATGTGGTATGTAGATGAGGGTTCCCTTCTTTAAATTATCCCCTAAACGTATCAATCTCGTGAATCCATAATCTTAGCTTGTACAACTAGTTTTGTCCATACTTGTATTTATCGCATGTTTAGAGTATTTATCGCATGCTTAATGTATTTATTGAAAATCACCTAGAGGGGGGGGGGGGTGAATAGGTGATGGCTAATCTAATGCTCACTAAATGATGAATGATGCGGAAGCTAAAAGCAGTTATGACCTAATTAAAACTTTTACACTAAACGCTATGTATAACACAAGAGTGTAGCTGAATTCCCCGTGAAGGGCTCTGGACTAACTCCTCTAGATTCCCCTGGATATGGGTTGAGGTGCCGCGTTGGCTCTCTTGGTTGAATACGAGTGTTAGCAAACAAACCCAAGCAATCTACCAACTAGAATGAAAATTCTTTTCTAAAAGCAGTTATGACCTAATGAAAATTCTTTTGTAAAATGAAAATTCTTTTCTAAAAACAAACTAAATCAAGAGTGTGTGTGCATATATATACTTGAGCAATCTACCAACTATTCTATCCTTTACATTTTTACTAAAAACAAAATCTTATACATAGACACAAGTCTTGATCTTCTTGAAGTCTTCACTTGAAGCCTTCTCATCTTCTTAACTTGGTCCAAACACGATCCAAACGAGCTCAACTCTTGATGTGGTCTTGATGCATAGGCTCGTGAATCAACCGGTGCTAGCTCCAAAATATGACTTTAAATCCTTTGTTGAAGCTCCACACCTACTAAGATCTTGATCATAAATCTGTCACTAATTAAACACAAGATCATTAGTACTATAACTACATGAGTTGATCATCATCAAAACTAGAGTGATGGGCCTATGGGCCAACAATCTCCCCCTTTTTGATGATGACAAAACTCATGAAGTTATATATGCATGGATTAAAGTAAAGCTTCAAAGAAGCTCCCCCTTAACTCATGCATAGCAATAAACAATATAAATATGCAATGTATGCTCTCAAACATGTATGCAAATGTATGGAGATAAACATGCACTCAAGTATCAAATCAAATCTTTTTCTCCTATTTGCATTGCAAAACAAAACATATATGCATAAACAATCCTTTTTCACAAAACATGCATATAAATCCAAAATCTTTCTCCCCCTTTTTGTCAATCATTAACAAAGGGGTAAAAACAAAATCAACAAATTTTTCTCCCCCTTTTTGTCATAAACAAAGAGATCAATAAGGGGTTAAATCAAACATATCAATAAAAGGTTATATGCGATATACATTCATGAAGAGGAAGACGCTAAGTTAACTTCCCTACATATGTGCATTACATGAAGAAGGGATGACAAGCCCTAATTCACATAACACATAATATGCAATGCATGATAAGAGATGTGAAGCTCCCCCTACACACGTGTATCACATAAAGAAGAGTTGTCAAGCTCCTCAATACAAGATATACTCAACATGAATCTATATGTAGAAGAGATGTTAAGCTCTCATTGCATATAAGCAATACAAATCAAAACATTTTTAACTTTCAAACATTTTGAATTTTACTTAATAAAACAAATTTTGAGATATCTTAGTAAACCAAATCTTAAGATATCATATAACAAAATTTTTAACGGTATCAGAGCTCTTTGTAAAAACACTCAATTTTTAAGATACAAAAAGTAAATAAACATAACAAAATTTGAATTTTAAACAAAGTAGAATCATATTGATATCAATTGTAAATTTATAACAACTTTGAATTATTTTGATACCTATTGAAAACTATGCATAAGCTTATTAAAGGTCAATTGAGATACCAATTGTAAAATAAAGTTTTAAAAACAAGCTTAGCATAAACATACTATGTGCTTTAAAGATGTGTATCAATTGTAAAGCAAGCACATGAAAATCATATATATGTATGAGAATGATAATTCCAATTTAAAATTAGAGCATACATATATAGAAAACAAAATATGAGTATATACAAAAATATCAATTGAAATATCAATTGAAAATAACAATGTAAATCATGTATATAACTCATAAACAAATTGAAGAATAAATAACTAGTTTAAATTAATTTTTGAAAAAAAACTAGTTAAAGATCCTTCAAAAACATCAAAACATATGTATTTCATGAATACTACTAAATACACAAAAATTTAAGCACTCATAGTCTATAAAGCTCAAAAATATGTCCATGAAACTAAGTCATGACAAAATAAATAAAGTGTGAGTGTTCAAAAATCATGTAAATAGCATTTTCATGAAAATAGTCATTGAAGCTCAAAAATGTGAATATCATTTTTTTAAAAAAAATACATTTTTATCAATCAAACATGAAAATTCATTTTTCATAAAAGCAAAACACACTTCTAGGTATTGTATGATTTATACAATCCTAACAATACACATACATATCCCAAACATAAAAGAGTCTATTAATGATATTTGCATGAAGGCAAGAGACTCGGGTATACATGTATATTTATTAGATTTGAATAAAAATTACATATACATGAAGTAAAACATGAAAATAGGCAAAATAAGTATAAATGAAAGAATCATCAAAACTAGCCTATATATGTGCATATAGTGGGTACAAATGAGCATGAAGTGCAAACATATATGAATCAATTTGTTCTCACTATTTGTACATGTATAGATACAAGTTTTGATAAAAACTACATTTAAACTAGTATTTACCACATGAAGCACAAAACACATAAAAAAACATGAACATGCTATATGATATCACAAATGAATAAGCATGTAAATAAACTAGGAGTTAGAAATAGTTACCAACTAAGGAACTATGTTCCAAATCTTCAAACATGGTAGTTGTCCCACCAAAACTCCTTGATAGTGGTGCATCCAATAGTATGTCCATTATGTCCATTGCATCCACCATCAAGGCACCATCCCTCTCACGTCGTGTGAGAACCCTCACCTACATCAAAAAACACATGGTGGGGGTTTTGGTACCCATATTTTCTTGGGTCCTTTGGGGTTAGTCTTGTAAGGAACCCAAACATTTTATGATTAGCAAAATTAAATGATGTGTCCTATCATAACAAAACTTTGCTAAATGGCCTTTGCGGCCACAATGAGTACATGTGTACACCTTAGGATGCTTATGTGTGTGGGTATGATCGTGGCGTGCAACATAAGCAAATGCATGATGATGTTGTGCATGAATGTGTGGAGTTTGTTTCTTTGAAAACATTGACTCCAACCTAGTGTGGTTAAATGCACAAGAGCTCAAGGTAGAGCTCAAACTATTCATTTTATTTTTCAAAACATTTATCTCATTAGTGGTTGCATGTAAAGTATGATGAGATATAAAATCATTTTCTTTTTCTTTTGAGAAACAAATTCTTTTTCTTTTTCACAAATCTTTCTTTTTAAAGAATTATTTTCTTGAAAAATAACTTCCTTTTGTTTTTTTCACCAAACTAATTTTATTTTTCAAACTTGTGTTCCTTCACAAAGATCATTCAATTTAGTCATGAGGGAAACATTTTCATTTTTCAAATCTTTATTTCTTTTTCTAAACATGCAATATTATTCCTAAATGAATCATGTTCTTTATGCATGCAAGCAATATTCTTTTTCAAAATTTTATTTTCTTTCTTAATCATGTCATATTTTCAAGCAATAATTGACAAAATGAAGTGAGCTCATCATATGACATGTTATCATCTTCATCCTCGGATTCGGTAGTTACCTCAAGGGGGTTATCCCCTTGGACCATATAGCACTTGTTGGAGGTGTCGCTTCCAACATCCGAATCGCTCCCGCATAATATAGATCTTTTTCGCCTAGGTAGGAGAGGGTGTTCCATACTACAAAAGCCGAATCAAAGTTAGAAACTCTAGATAGATAATCATCATTTAGGGTAGACTTTAAAGCATAAAGGGCTTTTGCATTAGCCTCAAATTCTTGCTATTTAAACAATATGAATCATTAGTGGTAGCAAGATAAACATGAATGCCTAGGGCTTTGAGGTACAATGACATCTTAACCTTCCAAATGTGGATGTTAAGAATGTCAAAGTGGGTGGTGACATGAAAATCCATGGTGTGTGTACGAAAAAATATGTGATTAGCCTAAAAAGGAGGATCTTTAACTCTAGGTTGTTAGACCAAATCAAGAGCACTTGGCTCTGATACCAATTGTAAATCACCTAGAGGGGGGGTGAATAGGTGATGGCTAATCTAATGGTCACTAAATGATGAATGATGCGGAAGCTAAAAGCAATTATGACCTAATTAAAACTTTTACACTAAACACTATGTATAACACAAGAGTGTAGCTGAATTCCCCGTGAAGGGCTCTGGACTAACTCCTCTAGATTCCCCTGGATATGGGTTGAGGTGCCGCGTTGGCTCTCTTGGTTGAATAAGAGTGTTAGCAAACAAACCCAAGCAAGTATATCAATATGAGCACAATGTATATCAAGCATATAAATGTAAGCACAATAAGAGCATGCAAGATATAACAAGAGATAGAGAGAGAGAGTGAGCAATCGTAAACACAAGGGATTTGTTTCGAGGTTCGAGCACACTTGCTCTACATCCCCGCCTTCGACACACGAAGGATTTCCACTATGCACGATCCCAATGGATCTCTCCTTGGTGCCGCAACACCTACAATCCCTCGGACTCCCTAGTCCTGTACACACGCAAGCCCCACAAGCTTGCCGAGGCTGCACCTCAAACCAAGAGTTCACAATCGAACTCTAAACCACCGCGAGCACACTTGCCCGCCTCCTCAAAGTACAAAGAAAAGATCTTTGATGATCACAACACTTTGATCACCTAAAAGCACTCTCACTATAACACTCCTATAGAATGAATAATCAATGGATGCTCAAGTGTTTGTGTGAGAAAAACAAGGAAGAGAATGGTGGAGGAAAACTCAAAGAATCACTTTAAACACTCTTGAATAAAATCTTCCCTTTAGATAGGAAATATTTGCTCTCAAATATGTGGAGAAAACTCTTTTAAAAAGGATAAGAAAAACTGGCCCAAAGCTCTCCTAAAATCTTGTGTAAAACAATGCCCAAACCCCCAAATTTATAGGGCTAGAAAAACTAGCCGTTGGGGTCTGTCAGCCTGGCGGTCCGACCGCCCGGTCGACCAGCCAACGGTCATATTTCAGACCGTTGTGCCATCGGTCGACCGGTCGGTCGACCGAGGCCAGGATACAGAGATCAGACTCTCTGTCCGGTCGACCGCTCGGTCGCCCGGGGCTTTCCAGAGAGCAGAGCTCTCTGGATGGTCGACCGGGTCAGTCGACCGGCCCTCCTGCCAGAACTGGCGTGCACGTCTATGCACGTCGGTCGACCGGCTCGGTCGACCGGCTGAAGCCAGTACAGAAAACTGGGATTTAAACTTGGTCTTTTTGATTGAAATAAAATCCCATAAATACTCAAAAAATCTACAAAAATAGTTTTACCAATATACTTTGATAAACAAACATGCTTGCACAAAATCAAGGCATGTTATAAAAGATTGGACTATTTTTGTAAGTTGGAAAATATGGCTCATAATAAAAACTGTATTTCTGAAACTTGATAAAACTTGTTTTTCCAAAACTTCTTCATAATATAAAAACAAGATATTTTGAACTCATTAAAGCATAGTGTGTATGGATATGATCCACTACACAATTAAGATATCTATGTTTTTGACATTAAGCTCTAAACATGATTTTTATAGTCTTTAACCAAAACGTATTTTGTCAAAATGAAAATTCTTTTGTAAAATGAAAATTCTTTTCTAAAAACAAACTAAATCAAGAGTGTGTGTGCATATATATACTTGAGCAATCTACCAACTATTCTATCCTTTACATTTTTACTAAAAACAAAATCTTATACATAGACACAAGTCTTGATCTTCTTGAAGTCTTCACTTGAAGCCTTCTCATCTTCTTGACTTGGTCCAAACACGATCCAAACGAGCTCAACTCTTGATGTGGTCTTGATGCATAGGCTCGTGAATCAACCGGTGCTAGCTCCAAAACATGACTTTAAATCCTTTGTTGAAGCTCCACACCTACTAAGATCTTGATCATAAATCTGTCACTAATTAAACACAAGATCATTAGTACTATAACTACATGAGTTGATCATCATCAAAACTAGAGTGATGGGCCTTTGGGCCAACATTTATTACATGTTTATGTGTACCTATGCTTTTGACACTGTTTTTAATGCATGTTTTCTGATTCAGACTTATCTATATACATGATTTACTTCAGTTACTTGTCTTTGCCTGTACCTGCATGCTTGAACCACGTCACTTGATCATGCACATGTGTGACTGCCTGAGCACGTCACTTGGCTTTATCATATGTACTCGCAGGGTTGCATCTGACAACCCTGGATCCTCATGTCCAGATCTTAGAGCTCAGACCATGATGGCTTTGCTGTAGCTGATCAGAGTGCGCAGCGGATCCTTCCATGGCGATCAGAGCGCAACAGAAGTTTGGACATCGCCATAGCTCTTCCTCCCAGCTCTTCTCCTGATTGGTTCTTGGGGCCCCTCTTGCTGCTCATGAGCATCTCTCAGCTTTTGTTATGTATACCTCTTTGCATTATGTACTTTTGTATTTTCTGGTGATGTAATATTCCTGTAATAGTGTATCACTCTCTGTGATGACTATGTACTTGTACTTTTCTGTTAGAATGTATATTATCACTGTGCTTCCGCACTCTGATTCTTGCCTATACTAACGCTTAGCGTATATACGTGAGGGTATTTTCGACCTGCGTATATACGTCGCAGTGACATCTCCGTACCCGTGGGATCGGGGCGTCACAGGGTGGTATCAAAGCCTAGGCTCTAACATCTTCAGTACAACCAGTTGGCTGATTAATAATATATTAATTTGTAGCTGGAGAGCACAAGTCATGAATATACATTCCAATTGTAAGTGCGGTGTTATCTATTCCTTCCTCGCAGTCTCTTCTTTTGGATCCTGAGACCCTTCTTCTTTTTTTTAGCTTCTTCCCGTCATCCTTCAACCAACTCAAATATGTGTCCCGAGTTGGTAATCTTCCTTACCCTTCACACTTTATCATATTATCAATTGACCCTAATCTCTTCTATGTCATCTCTCTCCTTATAGAAATTTCGAGGATAAAATTTTTGTTAGGTGGGTAGATTGTAGCACCCTGTTCCCAGGATACGTACCCAGATACGCGTCCTGATTTTTTCGACCGTAATGTTACAATTTTCTTTCAGTATTTGTTTTTGAGTTGTGATTGCTTATGTTATTTGGTATCGGATCTAGATTCTCAGTCTTAGAGTTAGCCCTGACCTGGACTGGGAAATCGATACCAGCGTACTCCCTGATTTGACCTTTTTGATAGTCTGATTTGATCGATTTCAGTTTCAAACACTATTTTTCAATATTTTAGATTTTTCGTGATTTTCTGAAATTTTTCAGAATTATTTTGCAAAATCTTCAAAACTGGTGTTGATCGTCATCGCTGACCGATTCCCAAATTTTTAGTTTTCAAATGGAGTTGAATTTTTAGAAATGTCTTTCACATTACTTCTTTCTAAATACATTTTTTGAGATTTTCTGAATTTATCAAAATTTGACCGTTTTGGTGTTGGCCAGTATCGCCAGAAGATTTTGAGATTTTTAATTTGAAAAGTACATTAAATTTTCAAATCTGATTTCACCAAACATTTTAAAATAATATTTTCTTTTTTGAGAATTTTTCGAAGCGTTTCTAAAACAGTTAAATTTTACCTTATTTAAATAATAATATTATTTTCCTTTCTTACTTTTTTCCTTCTCCACCCCTCTACTTTATACTCCCATGTTATCCTATTAATTTAAATATCTAATAATATAATTATTATTAATTTTTCTTAATTTTTTCTTCTTTCTTCTTATTTTTCCTTTTCCTTTCTTTTCCTTTCTTTTCTTTTTCTTTTTTTATTTTTCTCTTTCCTTCTCCCCATTCCCTGCAACCATGCCGACCCATGCCCTGGAAATGCCAACACCTGTAGTAACAGTAGCACCATCACCTGCAACAAGCCCATTCCTCCCCCACCCTCTCCCTCTCCCTCTCCCTCTGTATAATTTTCCTTTCTTTCTTTCCCTTCTTCCCATTTTCCCATCTTCTTCTTCATCTCTCCCACTCAACCGCGCCTCCACCATCACCCTCACCGCCGCCGCCGCCACCCCTAGCCGCCAGCGCTGCCCCCCAACTCCCCACTTCCACCATCCTCAATTTCCCTCTCCTTTCCTCCAATTTCAACAAAACTCATCACTCCTTCTTCCTCTTCTTCTCCAAAATTCTCCACCAATCCCATCAATTCCTCCTCTCTAACCACCCCACCACCATCTCCTCCTCCTCCTCCAACTCCCCACAACCACCAATAACCACCATAACCAACACCACCACCACCACCAACAAACAACAACAACATACAACACAACAACCAAACCCCAACCATCACCCTCCTCCACCCTAGGGGCACCGCCCCCTCCTCGCCGGCCGCCCCTCTGCCGGTGGCGGCCGGCGGCGCCGCCGCCCAGGCCGCCGGCCACCACCCAACTCCTCCTCTTCTTCTTTCTTCTTCTTTCTTTCTTTCTTTCTTTCTTTCTTTATTTTATTTCTTTCCTTTTCCTCCTTTCCACTTTTACCTATCCCCTCATTTTCTTATTACCTCACTATATTTTCCAACATACTCCTCTCCTTTATTTCTTTATTCTTTTCTTTCCTTTTTTTTTCCTTTTTCCTCTTTTAAACACTTCCAACAAATACTCTCTCTCTCTCTCTCTCTCTCTCTAACTAATCCTCTCTCTCTCCTCCCTTATTCTCTCTAATATATATTTATATATATAATTATATTACATATATTTATGCATGGATTGGTAGCTTGCCGCACGTGTTAGCGGATTTCCCGGATATTACTTGGTATTGCGTTCTGATTTTTAGGCGAGTACATTTCTTGTGTTGCTTCATACTTTATTACCATCGTTACATGCCTAATAACTATTACCCTACCTTTTAATACATGATGTCTCATTATGCGAGTTGATATATGATATGCGACTACTTTTTTTTTTATTGCTTCATTCTTTGTTAATGCTACTCTACCTTTTACTACCTGATACATCGTTATGCAAGTTGGTATATGATATACGAGTGATTTCTAAAATTAACATGTTATATGAATATCTATTGACTGTTATTATAACTCATTAAACTAGTATTATAATGGGTATGCCTAGATCTGCTCCCGCTTCACTTGGTTTCGCATGGCTAATTAATAGACTAAATTATTATTGTTATAAATATGATTGTGAAGAGTTTGAAATGTTTATTTATACTATTCTCCTGTACCATGTTACGTGACCGGATGATTACCTAATATATGATGTTGTGACTCTCACCGACATATTAATTACCTGACCCTGATATGTATATACTCGATACTTGATATCTGACACCGGTATTTGACATGTTATACTTGGCACCTGATCCACGATACTTGATATCTGACACTGGTATTTGACATGTTATACTTGGCACCTGATCCAAGACACTTGATATCTGACACCGGTACTTAATATGTTATCACTTGACACCTGATACTTGACACTGGATATCTGACACCGGCACTGATATGTTTACACTTGACACCTAATCTCTGACACTTGATATCTGACACCGGCACTGATATGTTATACTTGACATCTGATACTTGACACTTAATATCTGACATCAGTACTTGACTGTTATTACTTGACACATGATATCTGACACCAGTACTTGATATGGCACTTGATATCTAATACAAGTACTTGACATGTTATCACTTGACACCCGATACCTGACACCTGATATATATATATATATGACAACTGTCAATTGACATGTTATCACTTACTTGACATATGTTATTACCTGGTACTGACACACTTGACCTGATATTGTGACACCTGACTGGATACTATTACACCTGACACCTGTATTATGTTGCATATTCATGATTATCACTTGACGGGGACCTTGGCATGATTATTATACTGCTACCAGATATCTGGTGCTCCTGAACTCCTGTATCCCCTGTATTCATGTCCCCTGCACTGTTACTCTTGTTAATAGCACAGTCATACCGGCGTCCGACAGAGCATGCCTGGTGTTGGGATGACGATGATGTATCCCACGATCGTGCTACCGTCCGACGGATCCTGAATGGAACTAAGTG
Source organism: Agave tequilana (assembly GCA_038442645.1). Lineage (NCBI taxonomy): Eukaryota > Viridiplantae > Streptophyta > Magnoliopsida > Asparagales > Asparagaceae > Agave > Agave tequilana. Next base: position 20,600 of record JAVJIF010018573.1, read on the forward strand.
CCACACGGAGCAAAGTGCCACACCACACACGTGGTGGGGGCCACCTCTTGAATCTGTGGGGGCCACCTCTAAAATCCATTTCCCACACAGAGCAAAGTGCCACACCACACACGTGGTGGGGGCCACCTCTTGAATCTGTGGGGCCACCTCTTGAATCAACCCTCAGGGCAAAGTGCCACATGGAGCAAAGTGCCACACCACACACATGGTGGGGGCCACCTCTTGAATCTGTGGGGGCCACCTCTTGAATCTGTGGGGCTACTTTCCTCTCTCCTGCCTGTGCCGCCTGGTGTTAGCGTGATAAGCATTCTCAGTGCATATTAACACACACACATACCAGTTTAATGATAATACTAGGAGCATATGTTATTTGGTCTCTCCCCTATTTGAATAATGGTGCCCACATATCAGAGTTCGGATGAGTTCTACTGGAAGTGCGGGCTCTAGCGTGAACTGTCGGTGTTGTGGGACGCCGGTGGGAAAGAGACAAGAATAACAAATGATACTGATGATCACTATTGAATAACATATATGTAACACCTTTATATTCTCCAGTTATAGTGATAAATCCTTTAATCAGGTATTATGCCTGAGTTGACACCCTGCTTTATGACATATGATTTCTGTGATACTATGATTACTCTAGACAAACTCTAGTTTTGTTAATCTGAGGGCAACTCAAGTTGTATGAACTCAGATAATGGCGACATGGGATATGTGGTATATAGATGAGGGTTTCCTTCTTTGGATCATCCCCTTGACGTATCAATCTCGTGAATCCATAATCTGAGCTTGTACAACTAGTTTTGTCCATACTTGTATTTATCGCATGTTTAGAGTATTTATTGCGTGTTTAATGTATTTATTACATGTTTATGTGTACCTTTGCTTTCGACACTATTTTCTATGCATGTTTTCCCGATTCAGACTTATCGATATACATGATTTACTGTCATTCCTTTAATTTTCTTTATGTTACTTGTCTCTGCCTGTACCTGCATGCTTGAACCACATCACTTGATCAGGCTCGAAGCCCGCGTTTCAACTACAAAGGAACCCTACGTCTCGGTTATAACTGCCCTCATTAATGGGTCAATTACTGCCCACGTAATGAAGAGAGTTAACCCCCATTATGGAGGCTTTTTAGGGGACAGTTTTACCTCTGAAATCCTTATAAATAGTTTAGTTTGCTACTAAAGAGGGATAGAGAGAGAGTTTTTGGTTGTAAGCCCCAGAGAAATCAGAATCTCTAGCTGAGGAATACAAAAGAGTTCGACTCTTCTAACAACTTGCTGAGTACAAGTTTGTTTTGCCTCAAGTCTTTTTGAGATTTCATTGGACAGGAGCTGCGCTACACCGTCCATAGTTCGAAGAGAAAATTCCCAAAAGATTGTGACGTCCACCCGGTCAACAGAAAACAAGATTCACTTTTCACCGCTTCATAAAGAACCCAGCATTAAACAAAGAGAAGATTTAAGTTTGAATATCTTCTCTCTCTTTTAATTGAAAGTTTTGAGATTGTTGTAATCTTTCACTCAAGGAAATTTTATTACGATCCTCTAAACATTTTTCGGATCAAACAAGAGATGGCGACTCTGCTGGGGACTACTTTCTCTACTGATGAGCAAGTCATGGCACAAGGTGACATCACCTTCATAGGGAGGACGGTCGAATTACTTATCGTGGAATTTGACCAAAAAAAGTATGAAGAGTTCCTCTCTTCTGTCTCCAAGAGCCCTAGGGCGCGGCAGTACCGCAAAGTCTCCTCAGAGATCCGCTCTCAAGTCCCTACAGAGACTTCTCTAGAGGTGGCCGGTGCAAAGAGCGTCATGGCTGGCCGCATCGCACATAAGGCCCGTGTCAACATCTCCCCTGAGACTCGCGAGGCCAACGTCGTTGAAGACCAATTTGGTCATGCCCTTCCTCTTCCTCAACTCCAGGTTTCTGGGGTCCCCAACAACCCATGCGGCGTAATCGGATTGCCGAATATCGACAGAGGCGACGCGCGCGTCAACTACAGATGCAAGAAGCTGGAACAACTATCTATCCAGCAGACACAGAATGTGAGGCTCAAGCCCGCGTCTCTTCTGAGTTACGTCAGAAGCGCGAAGTCTGCATATGGAAGCCAAAACGTGAAGCTCAAAAGGCTTGTGTTTCTGAGACTCCATCTCTCAAACGCGACGTTCAGCAACGCGAGATCCGTACCTCTTTACAGAGATACGAGACCCGCGTCTCTACAACCGAACGTGGGATTCAGAAACTCTGTATTTCCTAAGTATCTCTAGACAAACGCGACAATCATCAACACGAGGTCCGCGTCTCTTCTTAGCAGAGGCACGAGACCCGCATTTCAAATTCAAAACGCGAGAGCCACGTCTGTTCTATAGAATGTGAGCTCCACGTCTCAGAACCCTGCGTCTCAAATTCGCGACGCAAGGATAGCTCTTAGAAGCTGAAAAGCCCTAAAAAACTGGAGGCTAATCTCTTTGACCCCCATCCGACAGATCTAAGAGATTACTTAACAAAGAAGAGGAGTGCTAATCAGATCACTCCATCCTGTTACTGTGAACGGCTCATCATGACAATGCTCTATGAATGCCGCTGCAGCTCTCATATAAGCAAGCAGTCGGTATTCAGACGATTAACCTCAACCTCCCAATCAGTCAAAAGACGTCATTCCCACAGAAGGGGAAGCTTCTCTGACGCGGAGTACCCCGAAGTCACTGCAAACATGGCAGGTCCAAGCATTACGTGATTAGTCTACAGTACTATATTATTATATCACATTTTCCTACTGATTTATGAATAAAATGTCAGTCTAAAATGTGTTTTTGGTCTCTCTTGCAGATAATCAAGACAAGGAGGGCAAAAGGGTAATAAGAGCTTAATTAAACCCATTTTTTGGGTAATTAAATTCAGATTTCTTGGAGGCCAAGTAAGGGAGCTTCTAGAAGACGCATTGAACCTAGATCCTTGCACATGTCAGACGAATATCCGGACGAAAATAACCGAATTTAAGCACATCTGGAAGGTCACGAAGCGAGGCGAATATGCTCGCCAAAATTAGGGACCTAAGTCCCTGGTTTGGCCGCGAAAATGCGGCAATGGCCGCGTTTTCGCGGCCCTTTAGTGAGCCCACACATTGATTTTTGACGTGTGACCTCGTCTCGTCTTCTGGAACTCCCTTTGCCTATAAATACTGCAGGGTTTGGCTGAAACGCAAGCAGATAGAGAAATAGGCTAGATTTTCTCTCTTTTAGTGTAGGTTAGTGTAGGCGTTCTTCTTTTCTTTTTTTTCTTTTGTATTTTTATTTCATTTTTAGATCATGTATTAGGGCTGAGAGATTCAGAGAGAGAAAGAAAGAGATTGATGTAATAGATGGTGATAATCTATGTAAAGGTGTCTCCTTTCTTCTCCATTATAACCTTCTCCATCTTCTTCATGATGCTTAGCTAAAATTTCTTCTCATGGCAATTTAACTACTAACCACTGTCCGCCTCGCTTCCCAAAATAAGTGAAAACGGAGTCGTGACGAAGTCGGTGACATATGTACGAGAGAAAAATGCCACGCACATACGCTAAGCCTAAGAGTAACCTGAACAAGTTATAAATCTAAACCATGATAAATCAACGATCACTGTTGTGTCACATATAAGCATCCACGCATGATATCACATAAAAAGGCTAAAATAAAGACTGAATCTGATATACATGAAATCAAGAAGAGTACAGAAATAGGAATAATAAGAGGCAAGAATACTAGAATCAAAAGAGAGAAACTCCAACTTCTCGCGAAGCGTACGATCACACGATCACCTGAACAATATAAAAATGTCCAATACCCTGGATGTGCGAATTCAGGGTCGTCAGAAGCGACCTAATGAGTGTGTGTGTAAAAAAAAAGGTGCTCGTGCATAAAAAGCAATGTAAGCAATAACAATATGTTAACTGAAATAAAAGATAACAAGATAACCAATATAAAGAACAAAGTTATGAACTATATATAACTGACATCATGATAAAAAGGAAAACCACTCATGCCAATATGTGTAACCTAACATATGTCACTAGTCTGGTATACAATCCGGTCATGGTTATAGTCATATGTCTATCATAGTGATGTATATGTACAGTCAGGTAATTATAGTCAGTCACAATATGCTATAAACATTTATTATCATTTATTATGTCCGCGAACACTAATTGTCACCTGTAATAGATGCATCCCATACTATGTTTACTACACGTGTCAATCAGGGTCCTAAGTTATTGAAATTAGTGGAAGAGATATTGTCCATGCTTTAGGTGGGTTCCGTACATACCCGGAACCACGGCCCAATCACCTGGCGCTGAACTAGGTCCTACCGCTAGGTAGTCAATAACAATAACAATAACAATAATAATGTGTCAATAACAATGACAATATGAGCAATACGGGATGTCAGTCATCCCCCAGAACCCTGCAGTGGAACCGTATCTCAGCTGCGCAACCTGTATCTTAGGTCCACCTAAAATACAGACGCTGTCTCCTCCATCAATTTCCCCAATCCCGGTGTAAGTTGTTCAATTACTTTATTATTTATAACAATCAATCTCCATGTTATTTCAATTACTGAGACGATACAGTAACAGTAACAATATCAATGTAACAATAACAATGTAAACAATATACCGTGTAAACAGTAGAACAATGAAAGTGTTACGGTCCGACAATATTTTTCCAGTAACTTTCAATAACATGAATCCATACATAACGAATCCAGATACTGCTCAATAGACAGTCTAATCTAGAACCGGTCAATATCTCATATCCATCTGCACTAAAATACAATAGTAACTAATCTATCAACCAACAGTCTTTATGCAATCATCGTGAACATCAAGTATCAATTAGCATCACTAATCTGCTACAATAAACCACCATCTCAATATATCAATAATCAGTCTCTCCTTATCAATCTACTCTGATCCTCAAGTCATCGATATATATATTCTCTGAGACACCGATATATCAAAATCCCAATAACTAAAATACTACATGTCCTGATACACATAATCAAATCCTTATATTTCAATGCGATCAAGATTATCACACACTCTCACTCTATCAAGGTCAATCACAGGATCCCAAAGTCGAGTAACATATTAGATATATATCTAAGATCTATCAGGTCAGGTCAATTCAATCAATACCTATTACTCAAAATCAGATCCATCCAACTATAGCCAAGATCATAACTAAAGGGTAAAGTCCTCAATCTATAAGAATCTAAAACAGCAGTCAGAACAAGAGTTAGTCAACTAGGGTAGAGCAAGTCGACTAGTATAGAGGATTTTAGACTGTGTTAGTTGACTATCAAAAAGGGATAAGTCGACTATAACAAGTGCAAGTCGACTAATAGGAGGGGCAAGTCGACTAATATAGGAGTTTGACTGGTTTAGTCGACTAGCAAGAAGGATAAGTCGACTATAAAAGGTGTAAGTCGACTATAGGAAAGGGCAAGTCGACTAATATAGCTTACAGTAAACAACAGAGAGTACACAACTTTCTAAACAGAAACTTAGTCGACTAGGAACTATGATAAGTCGACTAGGGTAAGAGTATTAGTCGACTATAATAGGGGCAAGTCGACTAATATACCTGTTGGTGTGTATGATCAAGGCTCTAAACCATTTCTTAAAAATTCACAAAAATAGCAATATCACAATGTTACCTTCAAAATGTGTCACTAAACAATATGACTGAAAATCATTACACCTAGTATAGATCTCTAACCTCTATCAAGAATCCATCAACCTCAAATCAATTTGTATATATGTTCTGGGATTTGTCACATCTAGGTCAGTCACAAGGTCATGTCCGCCTATGGTATATCAACACTAGACCTAAGCCAATAACGGGGATCACCAACACATGAACTAATACTCATATATGCTCCTATCAACTAGATATGCAAAGTGTATAGTCACTAACGTCATATGAAATGATACATGATATCATACTAGTCCAATATGTTAGACAGTCAAATAAAGCGATATAGTTAACATGTAAACATGACAGGCATTAATAAATAAAGAAAAACACAAGGGCAAACACTCACATGAAATGACGTAGTTTCGGAACCGAATCGTCGTCTGGTCTTCACTGTACGAACTGGTGCGAATCTCCGGATCATCCCATGGGACGGTCTTCAAATTGTCTATGTATCGGGTCCAGAATGAGCACGAATCCGGATCGGGTCCGGTCTCCTGTAGATGGGTTCGAATCTCACTGAACGGGTCCGAAACAAGTTGGGGAAGAGGAGTCACGGCAAGGGCAAGGCAACGACCGTCAATGGTGGATCTCGCGAATGACGGCGGAGAGGAGGGAATGAGTCCGGGCTGTCGGAAAACACCGCAGAGCTCGATGGCTCGTCGGAGCTCACCGTCGGAGGTGGGTGCTAGTTTTGGGCTCGACAGATCAGGGGGCCTGTGGCTGTTGTGGTCTGCCGTCGAGGGAAGAGAGCTCGGCCATGCCCGAGAGGAGGCTTGCGCTGCTGCTGCTCTGGCTGAAGAGCGGCAAGGATCAAGGGGCCAGGGGACTGCTGCTGATTTGAAGGCTTGCTGTGCGTGGGAGTGTGCTGGACACAGCTTGGCTGTGCTCGATAGGACGCTGGAGGCGCGCCGGGGAGGGGCAGCCAAGGGTTGCTGTCGCCCAAGAGGGGCTCACGGCTGATGGAAAGAGGTGGGATCTCCGGCCTGGAGAGGAGTTTGAGTGGAGGGTGCGCTGATGGTGGTGGCGGCTGGATCTGAGAAGGAAGAAGATAGGTTAGATTTAGGATTTGGTTTTGATTTGATTGTGAAAGAGATGTTTTGGTTTAGTTAGGATTTGATTTGAATTTGGTTGTTAGGATTTGGGATTATGGGTTAACGGGTTCGGATCATGGGGATTGGGTTGGTGGGTTTGAACTAGAGTAATGGATATGGGCTTAAGATATGGAAAAGGAATAAGAAGAAAATAAGAGATGGGCTTGATTAGCATGGGCTATGAGCTGGGCTTGGTCATCATATTATACAAACACATTTATAAATAATAATGAAAGAAAAAAATCAGAGGAACCAAATAAATACTTAGACAATTAAAATACAATATTATTAGATAGGGGATATTACAACCACTAACCATCTAACCCTTACTTGATAATCCACATGAATCTAATGTTGGCCCAAAGGCCCATCACTCTAGTTTTGATGATGATCAACTCATATAGTTATTGTACTAATGATCTTGTATTTAATTAGTGACAGATTCATTATCAAGATCTTAGTAGGTGCATAGCTCAACAAAGGATAAAATGTCAAGATTTGGAGCTAGCACGGTGTGATCCAAGGAGCTTTGGATCAAGCTTGGACCAAGTCTAGAAGATGTGAAGCCTTCAAGTGAAGACTTCAAGAAGATGAAGACTTGAGTCTAGGTATTATTTTTAGAAGATTTTTGTTTTAGATAAAATGTAAAGGATAGAATAGTTGGTGGATTGCTCAAGTATATATCACACACACACTCTTGATTAGTTGTCTTTTCATAAAAGAATTTTAAGATTTAGAAAAGACTTTCATTTTAGAAAAAACATATTTGGTTCTTGGTGTTTTCTATATACATATCCTTTAACCAAAACCAAGTTTTATGCTTAATGTCAAAAACATAGATATTTCATCTTAATTGTGTAGTGGATCATATCCATACACACTATGCCTTATTGAATTCAAAATATCTTATTTTTGTATTTGGTAAAGTTTTAGAAAATACAAGATTATCTCTAACAATTTTCTCCCAAGTGCTGACCCAGAACTGGCCTACGGGTCGACCGGGAGGTCGACCGGAACCAAGGGCAGGTCGACCGCAAGGTCGACCGACGTGCATAGAGCCGTGCACGTCTGGCAGTTCAGTGGGCGGGTCGACCGGGCGGGTCGATCGGAACTGAGAGCAGTGCTCTCTGTTCTTTTGGGTCGACCGGGCGGGTCGACCGGAGGCTCCAACGGTCGGATTTTTGACCGTTGGAGGTCGACCGGCGGGTCGACCGGTAGGCCTGACAGACCCCAACGGCTATATTTTTCTGGCCTATAAATTTGGGGGTTTGGTCATTGTTTTGTAACAAGATTTTAGGAGAGCTTTGAGCCAGTTTTTCCCATTCTTTTAAAAGGGTTTTCTCCATATATTTGAGTGCAAATACTTCCAATCAAAAGGGAAGATTTTATTTAGAGTGTGTTAAAAGAGATTCTTTGAGTTTTCCTCCACCATCTCTTTCCTTGTTTTCTCACAAATACACTTGAGCTATCCATTGCTATATCTACCCTATAGGGAGTGTTGTAGTGAGAGCTTTTGTTGGTGATCAAAGTGTTTAGATCACCAAGAGATCTTTTCTTGTTTCTTGAGGAGGCGGACGTGTGTGTCCGCGTTGTTTCGAGTTCGGGTGCGAACTCCGTGTTTGAGGTGCGGCCTCGGCAAGCTTGTGGGGCTTGCGTGTGTACGGGACTAGGGAGTCCGAGGGCTTGTAGGTGTTGCGGCACCGAGGAGAGATCCATTGGGATCTTGCATAGTGGAAATCCTTCGTGTGTCGAAGGCGGGGATGTAGAGCAAGTGTGCTCGAACCTCGAAACATACCCTTGTGTTTGCGATTGCCTTTTCTCTCTCTCTCTCCCTTACTTGTTTATATCTTGCATTCAATTATTGTCTTTACATTTACATGCTTGATATATTGTGCTTAAATTGATATACTTGCTTGGGTTTGTTTGCTAACATTTGTATTTAACCAAGAGAGCCAACGCGGCACCTCAACCCATTCAAGGGGAATCTAGAGGAGTTTGTCCAGAGCCCTTCACGGGGAATTCGGCAACACTCTTGTGTTATACGTGGTGTTTAGTGTAAAAGATTTAATTAGGTCATAATTGTTTTTAGCTTCCGCATTATTTGGCATTAAGTGACCATTAGATTAGCCATCACCTATTCACCCCCTAGGTGAACCTACAATTGGTATCAGAGCTTGGTACTCTGATTTGGGTCTAACAACCTAGAGTTAAAGATCCTCATTTTTAGGCTAATCACTATATTTGTACACACACCATGGACTTCATGTCACCACCCATGTTTGACATTGTTAACATCCATATATGGAAGGTGAAGATGTCCTTGTACCTCAAAGCCCTAGGTTTTCATGTATATCTTACCACTACTAATAATGCATATTCTTTAGATGGTAAGAATTTTGAGGCTAATGTAAAAGCCCTTAATGCTTTAAAGTCTACCCTAGATGATGTTTATTTATTTAGAGTTTCTAACTTTGATTCGGCTTTTATAGTATGGAATACCCTCATCTCCCTTGGCGAAAAAGATCAATACTATGCGGGGAGCGATTCGGATGTTGGAAGCAACACCTCCAACATGTGCTATATGGTCCAAGGGGATAACCCTCTTGAGGTAAACACCGAATCTGAGTTAGATGATGAGGACATGTCATATGATGAGCTCACTTCATTTTGTCAAACAATTCTTGAAAAATATGACATGCTTAAGAAAGAAAATAAAAATTTAAAAAGGACATTGCTTGCATGCATATAGAACATGATTCTTTTAGAGATAACATTGCATGCTTAGAAAAAGATAATAAGAAAATTAAAAAGAATTTTGATTGCATGCTAAAAGAGAACGATTCTTTTAAAACTAAAATTGCTTGCTTAGAAAAAGAAAAGGAAGATTTGAAAAATGAGAATGTTTCCCTTATGTCTAAATTAAATGATTTGTGTGAAGGGAACACTATTTTGAAGAATAAAATTATTTTGGTGGAAAAAAAAAGGAAGTTGTTTTTCAAGAAAATAATTCTTTAAAAAGAAAAATTTGTGAAAAAGAAGAAGAGTTGTTTCTAAGAAGAAAAAGAAAAATGATTCTTTATCTCATCATGCTTTACATGCCACCACTAATGAGATTAAGATTTGAAAAATAAAATGAATAATTTGAGCTCTACCTTGAGCTCTTGTGCATTCAATCACACTAAATTGGAATCCTTGTTTCAAAAGAAACAAGTTCCTCATACTCTTGCACATTCACATCATGCATATGCTTATGTTGCACACCACGATCACAATCACACTCATAAGCATACTAAGGTGTACACATGTACACATTGTGGCCGCAAAGACCATTTAGCAAAGTTTTGTTATGATAAGATTAATTCTATAAATTTTGCTAACAATAAATTTTTTGGGTCCCTTACAAGACTAACCCCAAAGGACCCAAGAAAATATGGGTACCAAAATCCCCACCATTTGCTTTTGATATAGGTGAGGGCTCTCACAAAACGTGAGAGGGATGGTGCCTTGATGGTGGATGCAAATGGATATAATGGACACACTTATTGATGCATCGCTATCAAGGAGATTTTGGTGGGAAAGACCACCATGGTTAGGAGCTTTGGAGTTGGTAACGATCTCTAAACTCCTACTTTTTATGTACATGCTAGTTCATTTATAATATTCATAGCATGTTCATGTTTTATGATTTAATGTGCTTCATGTGGTAATAACATGCTTAGATGTAGTTTTTATCAAAACTTGTATTATACATGTACAAATAGTGAGTTACAATTGTTTTTATATATATTTGCACTTCATGCTCATTTGTACCTACTATATGTACATGTATAGGTTAGTTTTGATGATTCTCTCATTTATACATGCTTTGCCAATTTTTATGATTTTACTTCATGTATATGTATTTTTAATTCAAATCTAATAAATATACATGTATACCCGTGAGTCTCTAGCCTTCATGCAAATACATTTGATAGACTCTTTTATGTTTGGATATGTATGTGTATTGTTAGTTTGGATAAATCATACATATACCATGAAGATTAGTGTTTTAATGAAAAATGATTTTTCATGTTTTTGTTTTGTTAAAAAAAAAAAATGTGACTTATGATCTTTTTGAGCTTAAATGACTATTTTCATGAAATACCATTTACATAACCTTTGAACACTCATCTTTTACTTTTCAAGATAATTTTGAGCTTTATGGACTATGAGTGCTTGAACTTTTATGTATTTAGTATAATTCATGAAAAACATATGATTTCATTTTTTTTTTTAAGGATCTTTAACTAGTTTTTCAAAAATTAATTTAAACTAGTTATTTATTCTTCTATGAGATATACACTTGATCTTACTTTGTGTTAATTGATATCATTGGATCCTTTCAATTGGTATCAATATAATTATTTTTTTGTATATACTCATGTTTTGATTATATGTATGTATGCCTTCAAATTCAAATTATATCAATTTCTATTGGTATTCTCTTTTCATACATATATGTGTTTTCTGTGCTTAGTTAAAATTGTCTTACATTTTTAAAGCACAAAGGTTATTAATGCTAAGCTAAATTCAAATCTTATTTTTCAAGCTTATGTATTAGTTTTTAAATTGGTATCAATGTGGTTGCTTTACTATTGATCACTATTTTACAATTGATCATTTTCAAAATTGATATCAAATTCAAAATTTGTTTTATCGAGAGAATTCAAAATTTTGTTTGATAAGAAAAATTCAAAATTTTTGATTTGTATTTCCTATATGTAAGGAGAGCTTAACATCTCTCTTACATATAGATTCATGTTGAGTATATTATAAATTGAGGAGCTTGACAACTCTTCTTTATATGATATACGTGTGTAGGGGGAGCTTCACATCTCCTCTTATGCATTACATAATATGTGTTATGTGAGTTAGGGCTTGTCATCCCTTCTTCATGTAATGCATATGTGTAGGGAAGTTACTTAGCGTCTTCCTCTTCATGAATGTATATCGCATATAACCCTTATTGATCGATTTGTTTTACCCCTTCCTTGGTTCTTTGTTTCGGACAAAAAGGGGGAGAAATTTTTTTGATGATTTTGTTTTACTTTAACCCCTTTGTTGATGATTGACAAAAAGGGGGAGAGAATTTGAGATTTATATGCATGTTTGAGTAAGATTTATGTTTATGCATATATTTTTTTTTGTATTGCAAAAAGGAGAAAAAGATTTTGATTTATGCTTGTTGCATGTTTTATCTCCATACTTGCATACATATTCATGTGCCTCATTGCCATATGTATTATTTATTTGTTATGCATGAGTTAAGGGGGAGCTTCTTTGAAGCTTTACTTTAATCCATGCATATATAACTTCATGAGTTTTGTCATCATCAAAAAGGGGGAGATTGTTGGCCCAAAGGCCCATCACTCTAGTTTTGATGATGATCAACTCATGTAGTTATTGTACTAATGATCTTGTGTTTAATTAGTGACAGATTCATTATCAAGATCTTAGTAGGTGCATAGCTCAACAAAGGATAAAATGTCAAGAATTGGAGCTAGCACGGTGTGATCCAAGGAGCTTTTGGATCAAGCTTGGACCAAGTCTAGAAGATGTGAAGCCTTCAAGTGAAGACTTCAAGAAGATGAAGACTTGAGTCTAGGTATTATTTTTAGAAGATTTTTGTTTTAGATAAAATGTAAAGGATAGAATAGTTGGTGGATTGCTCAAGTATATATCACACACACACTTTTGATTTAGTTGTCTTTTCATAAAAGAATTTTAAGATTTAGAAAAGACTTTCATTTTAGAAAAATACATATTTGGTTCTTGGTGTTTTCTATATACATATCCTTTAACCAAAACCAAGTTTTATGCTTAATGTCAAAAACATAGATATTTCATCTTAATTGTGTAGTGGATCATATCCATACACACTATGCCTTATTGAATTCAAAATATCATGTTTTTGTATTTGGTAAAGTTTTAGAAAATACAAGATTTTCTCTAACAATTTTTCTCCCAAGTGCTGACCCAGAACTGGCCTACGGGTTGACCGGGAGGTCGACCGGAACCAAGGGCAGGTCGACCGCAAGGTCGACCGACTTGCACAGAGCCGTGCACGTCTGGCAGTTCAGTGGGCGGGTCGACCGGGCGGGTCGACCGGAACTGAGAGCAGTGCTCTCTGTTCTTTTGGGTCGACCGGGCGGGTCGACCGGAGGCTCCAATGGTCGGATTTTTGACCGTTGGAGGTCGACCGGCGGGTCGACCGGTAGGCCTGACAGACCCCAACAGCTATATTTTTCTGGCCTATAATTTGGGGGTTTGGTCATTATTTTGTAACAAGATTTTAGGAGAGCTTTGAGCCAGTTTTTCCCATTCTTTTAAAAGGGTTTTCTCCACATATTTGAGTGCAAATACTTCCAATCAAAAGGGAAGATTTTATTTAGAGTGTGTTAAAAGAGATTCTTTGAGTTTTCCTCCACCATCTCTTTCCTTGTTTTCTCACAAATACACTTGAGCTATCCATTGCTATATCTACCTATAGGGAGTGTTGTAGTGAGAGCTTTTGTTGGTGATCAAAGTGTTTAGATCACCAAGAGATCTTTTCTTGTTTCTTGAGGAGGCGGACGTGTGTGTCCGCGTTGTTTCGAGTTCGGGTGCGAACTCCGTGTTTGAGGTGCGGCCTCGGCAAGCTTGTGGGGCTTGCGTGTGTACGGGACTAGGGAGTCCGAGGCTTGTAGGTGTTGCGGCACCGAGGAGAGATCCATTGGGATCTTGCATAGTGGAAATCCTTCGTGTGTCGAAGGCGGGGATGTAGAGCAAGTGTGCTCGAACCTCGAAACATACCCTTGTGTTTGCGATTGCCTTTTCTCTCTCTCTCCCTTACTTGTTTATATCTTGCATTCAATTATTGTCTTTACATTTACATGCTTGATATATTGTGCTTAAATTGATATACTTGCTTGGTTTGTTTGCTAACACTTGTATTTAACCAAGAGAGCCAACGCGGCACCTCAACCCATTCAAGAGGAATCTAGAGGAGTTTGTCCAGAGCCCTTCACGGGGAATTCGGCAACACTCTTGTGTTATACGTGGTGTTTAGTGTAAAAGATTTAATTAGGTCATAATTGTTTTTAGCTTCCGCATTATTTGGCATTAAGTGACCATTAGATAGCCATCACCTATTCACCCCCCCTCTAGGTGAACCTACATCTAATAGCCTCTACAAGGCGCCTTACTCTTGCAAGAGCCATTGATGGCTCATGATGATGGATTCTAACATTCTAACATTTCTAATATCTAACCCACTAACTTACTAACTTGCAATGTCTTCTTTATTTCATCTCACCTCTAATCGATTTTGATGATTTAATAGCAGCGTGCAACTTGATGTGTGGTATGGATGTGTTGTTTGAATGTTTATGAACAATCTTATTTGTCATGCTTTGTATCGTCTCTTGAAGCCAAGGATTAGTGATAGCCAAGGATCCATGTGAGACAACTATCACTAAGAGGTTAGCGTGGTTAGTAGAGCAATTAGTAGTTAGTAGCCATGAGCTTTCTTTTATGTTATTTTAAAAATCAATTTCAAAACCCTTTTATCATTTTTCTATTGTTATTCTCACCAACTTCTTAGTTCATCTTTTTTTTCATCTTCTTTTTTTGTTTTCAAACTATTTCTCTTTTTTTTCACATCGCTGTTTCATTGCCTTCTCCACTTATCACTTCTGAATTTCTTCTCCTTTTCTTTTCTTTTTCTTTAACAAATAAGGAATTGTTAACATAGCACGTGAACGGACTATTAATGCTTCTATCGCCTCCCGTCCCTATAGATTCGACCCATTGAGCCAATGCTATAACGGAAGTATCGAGAGAACAATAGCACACATACATAATTTCACTAATTTTACAAAACACACATTTTCGAGTGCTTGGTTCTGCCCCGATCAAATTTATGGCGCCGTTGTTGGGGATGAGAATGGTTTAAAGTCACGTTTTTGCTAACATTTCTTCTCTGTTTTTGGTGTGCAGGTCATTCTTACAGAAACTATATATTGCAGAAGACTCCCCATGCCTGTAGCTCCCTTCTCTAGAAAGTAGGAAAGCTACTTCTATTAAATTATCGCCACGGACTTGGGAGCCGCGAAAACGCGGCAAATCCTGGGCCCCTGGTCCCCAAATTTTGCAGGGATCTTACAAGTTTCATCTATCGCTATATTCTGTTGTAATCTGCTGCTAGTTTTCTGTAATTCTTGCCTGACACACTGCAATAATTAAAGAACTAAAATACAATATTTGGACGCATTAAAATGGTTTAGACATTTGCATTTAGGCACGTATCAATTTCCATTCCAATATAATGTATTTTGTTCTATTGTTGTGATCTGAACTGAGGTGTACATATGGCATTGTATATAGCATAGGACAAACACATGGGTGATTTACTCGCTTTGTGTCATATTCTTATCTAATTGCATACTTGCACAAATTGAAATTAAGGACAAAACCCATACAAGATAAGGTGGGGAGTTCATCACCCTTCCTTAGCCCAAAAATCACCTCCCCACTCCACACAACCCAAGGCCTAATAAAAATTGATAGACGTTGGCCCCCTAGGGACATCTCGGACTTATTAAGAGATTGACTAAGGGTGAAACTTGTTTTGAACTTACTCTTGTGAAATTGGTGTCTAAGGTTGGAGAATAAGAGGTTACACCTCAAAGATATCGTGGTCTGACGTAATTAAGGCACGTTGCTTACACACAGATTCTCGCCATATTTTGCCCCTACCTGGCCGATTAACTTGTGGTCAGATTCATACAGCAACCTCCCTGGGTAATCGATTAGTTAGGAGTCGCCTAGGTCCCTAATTTAGGCTTGGTTTTGATTTTTTTCATTTCTTTTTGATTGTTGCTTGATTTTTCTTTTTTGTTTGTGATTGTTTGTGAAATGGAATTCAACAATAACAATTCTTTCAATCCTAATATGAATCCATATTTCACAACGACCCTATTTGATTTGGATAATTTCAACCCGCCTTTTTACAATATGAACCAACCAAATACACCGGGTTGGCCTTATCCGAATCAATACAACCTGTACCCCCAATCTTATGACCATAATTTTCAAAATAATTTCAACCCTTTACAGAGTCAATAGGGATTCACCTCCCCTGAGTTAAATTTTCAATCTCCTTGTCCATCTTGTCCACAATTTTCACAATATTCATTCTCCAATTTTGCTTCCTATACTCCTTTTCTAGACCAATCCATTGAAGAAAAATATGAGTTAGAAAAAAGTATAGAAACTATACAAGCTATGCTTGAGTCCCAACAAAAGAAACTCAACTCCCCAATTTCATAATATTTTCATGTTCATACTCTGTTTTACCTTTTCAAAATGACCAACCATCTGCACTAAAAACGAGTATGGAGTGCTTTCGTGAGACTGAGCTTCAATCGGACCACCACCGGAACCACCACCTTGAGGTGATTTTTCATTCCCTCTCTATATTGTTTCATGCATACATACATCACGATGCATTGAGGACAATACATGAGATAAGTGTGAGGGAGGGTTTACTAACGTAGAGTTTTTAGATTTTCTTTCTTTTATACTTCTTTTAGGATATTCTTAGAATTTTTCTTTGTATAGGATTTCCTTTTCTTTTAAAAACTTTTGAAATAAAAGACAATATTTTGATCTATTTTTAAAGAAAATTAAGATAATCTTAGAAATTAAGAAAACCTTAATTAGGACATCTTAAACCTAATTGAAATAATAGATCTTATTTAAAATTATAGGTTAAGTATAAAAGATTAAGGAGATAATTTTATCTTGAATATTTTGCCATAGATAGTTTGTACTTTACACAAACACAATTTTTGGGATAGAAACAAAGACCTAAAATGTCATAAAGTAAAAATAAATAAAAGAATATATATATATATATATATATATATATATATATATATAATATATATATATATATATATATGAAGAAAAAAATCACCTATTAAGCTGGATAACTATGTCTCAAGATGCATGATTATTCACGCCTAAAGGTGGTAATAAGGAACAAATAATCCCTCTTATTTTGTGGCCTTGTTTACTCGAGTTTTTAAACCCAAGAGATGTTTTCTCATATGGTGCCCTAATACCGTCCGGTCTTGGAGTCATCGGTTATAGGCTCATTACCCGGGTGAACTAGAAAGCCTAAGACAACTAAGGAAGAAAAAAGAAAAAGAAAAAGAAATAATATATATAATATATATATATATATATATATATATATATATATATATATATATATATATATATATATAAATGGCTTGATGGTTAGAATTGAAATCCCAGAAATTTTCACAGAAAGTGCAGATTATCTAGGTTTTATTAAGGATAAACTATTTAATCCAATTTGAATTCTTACCTTAATTGAAGACAAGATCTTGCATATAAATTAAGTTTAAGGGAGAATAATTTTTGATGGACTTATGACCTTAAATCGCTTATATTTTTGCAAAAATATTTCGTAAATTTGTCTCTCTTTCAAAATGTGTTTTCAAAACACTAACATTTGTTTTCTTTCTTTATGGATTTTGTAGGTGCAATCCACTGAAAACCCTCAGGAGACAAAACTCCTCCTTTAGGGGAAACCTAGAGGTTAAACGGCTTGTTGCGCACGCCCAGTGCAATCGCGTCACCTGCGAAGGTGGTGTAATAACATTTGTAGTATAGTGTTTTTTTCTTGTTTTGCTCGGGACGAGAAAAAGATAAGTGTGGGGGTGTTATTAGTTTATAGTTCTGTATTATTATATCTCCTTTCCCTACTAATTTATAAATAAAATGTCGGTCTAAACCATGCTTTGGTCTTTCTTGCAGATAATCAAGACAAAGAGGCAAAAGGGTAATAAGAGCTTAATTAAACTCATTTTTGGGCAATTATGTCCGAATTTCTTGGAGGCCAAGCAAGGGAGCTTCAAGAAGATGCATTAAACCTAGACCCTTGCGCACGTCAGACGAATATTCGGACAAAAATAACCGAATCTCAGCCCATCTGGAAGGTCCCCAAAGCGAGGCGAATATGCTCGCCAAAACCAGGGACCTAAGTCCCTGGTTTGGCCACAGAAACGTGGCTATGCCGCGTTTTCGCGGCCCTTTGGTGGACCCACACGTCGATTTTTGACGCGTGGTCTCGTCTCGTCTTCTGGAACCTCTCTTTGTGTATAAATACTGCAGGGTTTAGCTGAAACGCAAGCAGATGGAGAAATTGGCTAGATTTCTCTCTTTTAGTGTAGATTAGTGTAGGCGTTCTTCTCTTCTTTTCTTATCTTTTGTATTTTCATTTCATTTTTAGATCATGTATTAGGGCTGAGAGATTCAGAGAGAGAAAGAGAGATTAATGTAATAGATGGTGACAATCTATGTAAAGGTGTCTCCTTTCTTCTCCATTACAACTTTCTCCATCTTCTACGTGATGCTTAGCTAAATTTTCTTCTCATGGCAATCTAACTACTAACCACTAACCATCTAACCTCTTACTTGATAATTCACATGAATCTTAATAGCCTCTACAAGGCCTTGCTCTTGTAAGAGCCATTGATGGCTCATGATGATGGATTCTAACATTCTAATATTTCTAACATCTAACCTACTAACTTACAATGTCTTCTTTATTTCATGCTCACCTCTAACCGGTTTTGATGATTTAATAGTAGCTTGCAACTTGTTATGTGGTATGGATGTGTTGTTTGAATGTTTATGAACAATCTTATGAGCCATACTTTGTATCATCTCTTGAAGCCAAGGATTATTCATAGCCAAGGATCCATGTGAGGCAACTATCACTAAGAGGTTAGCATGGTTAGTAGAGCAATTAGTAGTTAGTAGCCATGAGCTTTCTTTTATCTTATTTTAAAAATCAATTTCAAAACCTTTTATCATTTTCCTATTGTTATTCTCACCAACTTCTTAGTTCATCTTTGTTCATCTTCATTTTTTTGTTTTCAAAACCATTTCTCTTTTATTTTCACATTGCCATTTCATTGCCTTCTCCACCAATCACTTATGGATTTCTTTTCTTTTCTTTTCTCATTCTTTAACAAAGAAGGAATTATTAACATAACACGTGAACGGACTGTTAATGCTTCTATCGCCTCCCGTCCCTGTGAATTCAACTCGTTGAGCCAATGCTATAACAGAAGTATCGAGGGCACATTAGTGCACATACATAATTTCACTGATTTTACAAAACACACATTTTTGAGTGCTGGGTTCCGTCCCGATCACTACGCCAAGTAGAAGTAGGGAAAACAACCGGCAGTCGGCTCTGACGAGTCTGATACGGAACCAGAAGGAGTGTATTGGTATACTCGCACTCGAACTGGTACAGTAGCCCAGGTTGACTACAGTGCCCTAGCCCGGGGCATTTAAGTAAGTGAATCATACTCTGCCATCGCAAAATCATAGGCCTCGAACTCTTCTATTGAGAAGGAAGCCTTTGTGTATATGGAAAACACTCCAGAGGAGATGACTAGGCGTTTAGAACAGCAAGCCCAGGTTCAGAGGGAACAATTCGATATAATTCGCGCCCAACAAGAATCTATCGATACCTCAAACAGATACTTATTGCACAGTTGCTTGAGGACAAGAAGAAGTCGAAGGCCAAAACTTCTTCTAAAAAGTCTAAAGGCAAGCGGAAAGAAGGGAAGAGTTCATCTTCAGTACATACAGAGGAGGAGGAACATTCCAACTCCGAGTCCTCTAAGTCTTCATCTGAAGAGGGAAGCAATCCAGAGAATGGAGGTACTCATTCTAAAAGAATGAATAAATTAGAGCAGCGTCTGGAAGCCCTTACCAATCAGAAAGGCCTCCAAAAAGTAGGAGTGGTCCGACCATACCCGGCAGAATGGGATCTTGTCCTATATCCTCCCAAGTTCAAAGCTCCGACCCTACAGGCCTTTGATGGTAAGAGGTCTCCGAACCAACATATCTACTACTTCAAGTCTTAGATAGGGAACATAGTAGCAAATGATGCCATCTTGGCGCATTTGTTCATTGGTACTCTGAAGGGACTCGCCTATGAATGGTTCATGAAACTCCCCGAAGACTCCATCAAGAACTGGGGTGATTTGGAGAAGCTTTTCCTTACACGCTTCTTCGAAGACGACTTGGAGCTTACAATGCCAACTCTCCTGGCAACAAAGCAATGAAAAGGAGAGTCAGTCAAAGCATTTGTAGAAAGATTTCAGAATATGGTACTCCGATGTCCTAGCGGTATGATGATTGAAACGGGAAAATAATAAAGAAAGAGTTTAGAAAATCTTAGTCCCGTTTCAATGTAACCGTGTAGCAAGGGCTAGACGGGTCGATCCACAGGGAAGGATGCGATGGAAGCTTTTCGGAACGATCTTCTCTGTATTGGCTTGGAAAAGAAAAAAGAGATATTAATTGTGAGAATTAGATTTATTCAAGCAAAAGAATTATAGTTTACTAATACCACAACCAAAGTATTAGTCTCAAAGAGTGAACACCATATTGAATGAATAATTATTTACCCTAGGTTATTGATTGAGAATTAAGTAAGATGATTAAAAATGTTGGAACCCTAATTAGTGTGCACTAATAAAAATTAAACTATAGTTCATCTTAATTCAAAGCATAGCATAAGAAAAGTCTACTTAAAATTATGCTATCAAAGTATTTAAATATGAACCATGAATAATCATTTAAAAAGTGCAACACAAATTAGTTAAACTTAATTATTGAATCATCTTCAAGAACACCAATTTAATCCTAGGGTTTCTAACAAGCATTGATGTCAATCAGTTCATCTTTTAAACTAAATTAGGGTTGATCGAGAGATTATCAAACTATAAGTTTAATTGCTTATTCAAATTTTATTTTTATTTTCAATTTTTATTTTGAATAAGAAAGTTGCATGAAAATTAAAAGAAGAAAAACAAATAAGCTAAGCAGAAAACTAAATTGAATTGCAAAGTAAGAAGAGAAAGAAGAATAAAGAACCTTTTATTGGATGTCACTGACCAATTACAAAGCTCTCCTGCTTCTTCAACAATCTTCTTCTCCGAATAAAAAAATGAAAAATACAAGAAAGTTCTTAAAGAAGAAAAGATCAAAAGAAAACCCTAAGCTTCAGCTCTCAGATGCCCCTCTTTGTTGCTCTGCAGGGGTATTTATAGGAGATTTAAGACGTAGAGTCCCAGTACAACTCTCCCACGAAACCGCGTTGCCAGATGTATCCAAATAGCCACGGAAACGCGGCTATAGCCGTGTTTCTGCGACAAAAGCGTGGCCAATGGCCACGTGCTTTTTCGCGTGGCCTCCTCTGGTTCGTCCGTCTGGGCACCTCCTCTTGGATTCCGCATCTTAACCCTTGATCTTGAGAATTCAGGATAACTTGGAAAGCAAGTTATCCAAAATTCGAATTTAAAAAGGAGTTGGTCCTCTATCTTTATCTTCAAGCCCTTTCTTCACTTTATCTTTATCTTGTAGTGCAAGCAACCAGGTTCAAGTAGAAGTCTACCTCTGATTTTAGTTAGGATAAGAATCCATCTTATTTTGTCCTTCTTCTCCTCTTGATTTGAATAGCAATTAGGAGTCCTACTTTATCCTTCCTCCTTCCCCTAGATTTCAAATTAATAATTTAGAATCTAAGTTTAGATTAGGTTAAATAAGATAGAAGCTTCTAAATTGCTAAATTAAATCATGCATGTGGGTTGGCAGGCTTCTGGGCTTCAATTGAGCTTCATTTATTTATTCTTTAATTACTCAAGGCCTGCACAATATTAAACAATAAAACATTACGTAGCAGTATTTTATAAAAGAATAAGTAGGAAAATATGATGATAAATATGCACTTTTGACTACCTATCACACCCCCACACTTATCTTTTTGCTCGTCCTCGAGTAAAAATAAAAAGAAAAAGGAAAAAAAATAAAAAACTAACCTATCCTAACTCACTTTCGTAGGAATTACAGTTGCACTTAGCACGTGCAACAAGCCGTTAAACCTCTAAGTTATCCCTAGAGGACGAGTGTTGTCTCGTGAGGGTTTTCAGAGGATTTAACACCCACAAAATTCATAAAAGAAAAAAGAAAAATGTTAGTGATTAAATTTTTTTATTTTGAAAAAGGAGAGAAATATTTGAAATATGTTTGAAGAAACTAAGCAATCTATAAGTTTTAGGATTATCATTTTTATTCATTCTTAAACTTAGTCTCTGTACAATAATTCGTTATCAATTTTTAGGTAAGGATTAAAATTGAATTTTTATATATAGTCTCTTTTGTTACCCTAAATCATATGCATCATTGTGAACGTGAATCTTTACTAGGGATTCTTTAACTTGGACTCCCATGCCTCTTTATTATTTATTTATATATATATATATATATATATATATATATATATATATATATATATATATATTATATTTTAATATGTATAACTCATCTAATTTTCTTTTGTATAAGTATCAAGGCTTCTTGAGACCCTCATACCTAACTAATTGACTATTAGATGTGTTAGTAGAAAATATTTCTTAGTTTTCTTAAGCTTCCTAATTCACTCATGTAGCGAACCTAAGGTCGGTGGCTCCCAAACCGGTCGGTTTTAGGGCACCGGGTGAGAAAACAGCCCACGAACTTTAAGGACTCGAGTGAACTAGGCCACAAAAATAAGGACTTTATTTATACAATCACCTTTAGGTGTTAATACTTATGCTTCTTGAGGCACATGTATGAGCTTAATTAGTGAATTTTTTATTTATATTATTATATTATTATATATATTTTTTTATAAGGCACAAGAGTCTTTGTCTTAGAATCCTAGATGTGTAAGTGTTTTAGGTATGCACACTTCATTAAGATAAAAATCAAGACTAATTATTTATTCAATTTTTCCTCCTATACCTAAAAAAATCCAACAATTTATTTTATTTTGACCAAGTTTTTAGAAATCCTAATCATGATTTTCCTAATTCTTAAGATTAACTTAGATTTCTTTCAAAAGATAAATCAAGATATTGTTTCCTTTTTCAAATATATTATTATTATTATTTATTTATTATTATTATTATTTTATTTTTGTTAAGTTAATAACCTAAGGTTAGTGAGTTATGATAACTGCAACCTACAGTTAGTCAATAATCTATGTTATAATAAATATTTTATTATTTTATTTTATTATTTTTATTATTTTATTATTTTTATTTTTTGAAATTAAGCGTTAGTACCTTCCCCCACACTTGTCTCATGCATTGTCCCCAATGTATGCATGTATGTATAAATGCATGAAATAAACTGACAGAGAGGTAGAGTTACCGATACATTGGGTCAAAAAGACCCATGGCTGTGTCTGCTTCCGGTACTAATTCTAAAAATAGTTTCAGACGTTGACCATTTACCTTGAATTCTTTACCATTCTTAGGGTCGTATATCTCTATGGCTCCATGTGGGAATACAGTCTTAACAACGAAAGGCCCTGTCCATCTCGATTTTAACTTTTCTGGAAAAAAGGTGAAGTCTAAAATTATAGAATAAGACTTTTTGTCCTTGGACAAAAGATTTTCTCATGATGAACTTATCATGAAAAACCTTAACCCTATCTTTCATAATCTTCACATTTTCATATGCCTCGTTTCTTAACTCCTCAGGTTTAGAATTTTACAATTTCTAAAGTGCACCAGCCTTATCTAGATCAAAATTCAGCTGCTTAATTTCCCATAAGGCTCGGTGCTATAACTCAACAGGAAGGTGGCAAGCCTTTCCAAAGACTAACCTATAAGGAGACATTCCTAGAATCATTTTAAAGTTGGTCCTATATGCCCATAAGGCATCCACCAATTTGGTGGACCAGTTCTTCCTGTTTTGATTCACAGTTTTCTTCAAGATAAGCTTAACTTGCCTATTTGTCCACTGGTTTGAGGATGGTAAGGTGTAGATAACTTGTGTGTTATGGCATATTTTCGCATAAGAGCTTCAAATGTTCTATTGCAAAAATGTGTACCATTATCACTAATTATGGCACGAGGGGTTCCAAAGTGTAAAAAGATGTTTTCTTTCAAGAACTTGACAACAACTTTGTTGTTATTTGTCTTGCAAGGGATGTCTTCAACCCATTTAGATACATAATCTACAGCCAACAAGATGTATTGGTGCCCAAATGAATTAAGGAAGGGACCTATGAAATCAGTGCCCCAAACATCAAAGAGTTGTACTTTTTAGAATTAGGTTTAGGGGCATCATATTATGTTTAGAAATCCTTCCTATCATTTGGCATCTTTTGCACGTTTTGCAAAAGTCAAATGCATCTTTAAACAAAGTGGGCCAATAGAAGCCACTCTATAGTACTTTTTTGGCTGGTTTGCGGGGACCGAAGTGTCCACCGCAAGCAAATTCGTGACAAAAGGCTAGAACATTTCTAGTTTCCTCTTCGGGAAACACATCTCCTAATTATTTGGTCGCTACAATATTTGAAGAGGTAAGGGTCCTCCCACATGAAATACCGGACTTGAGATAAGAACCAGTATTTATCCTGTTTTGACCAACTAGATGGGGTTGGTTTGTGACTAAGTAATTAACTATGTCGGAAAATCATGGTTCCGTAGAGATGACTAAAAGTTGTTTGTCGGCGAAATTATCGTTGATGGGCAGTTCGTCGGAAGGTGCGTTTGGCACACGAGAGAGATGGTCGGCGACGACATTTTCGACACCCTTTTTATCTCGAATTTTGAGATCAAATTCTTGAAGGAGGAGGATCCAATGAATGAATCGGGCCTTCGCATCCTTTTTGAGCATTAGGTATCGAAGTGCAGAATGGTCGGTGAATGTCGTGGTTTTGGTCCCAAATATGCATGGGCGAAATTTCTCCAATGCGAACACTACTGCTAAGAATTCTTTCTCGGTTGTAGTATAGTTCACTTGGGCATCATTAAGTGTCCTACTTGAATAATAGATCACGTGCTGCTTGTTATCTTTGTGTTGTCCTAAGACAGCGCCTATAGCAAAATCGGAAGCATCACACATGATCTCAAAGGGTTTGGACCAGTCATAGGTGAGATGATAGGTGCAGAGATAAGTTCCAATTTTAGCTTCTCCCATGCGCTACGGCACTTGTCATCAAAGATAAAGAGCACGTCTTTGGTTAAAAGGTTTGTAAGGGGTTTAGTAATTTTGCTAAAATCCCTAATGAACCTACGGTAAAACTAGTGTGTCCTAAAAAAGAATGAATGTCTTTCACACATCGTGGAATAGGGAGTTTGGCTATGATCTCCACCTTAGTCTTATCCACTTTGATCCCTTTCCTAGATATCTCATGACCTAGGACAATCCGATGCTGCATCATAAATTGGCACTTTTCCCAATTTAGGGTCAACTTCTTTTCGGTGCACCTTTTAGCGCTATTTCTAAGTGATGTAGACATTGATCAAACGAATCTCCATAGACGGAGAAGTCGTCCATGAAGATCTCCAAGAAGCGCTTAACCATGTCGGAGAAAAGGCTTAACATGCAACGTTAGAATGTTGCGGGGGCATTGCATAGGCCGAAAGGCATTCGGCAATAAGTAAACATCCCAAATGGGCATGTGAACGTTGTCTTTTCTTGGTCCTCTGGGGCTATTGAGATTTGCTTATATCCTGAGTAACCGTCCAAGAAACAGTAATACTCATAGCCCGCTAATCGTTTCAACATTTGGTCGATAAATGGGAGGGGAAATGGTCTTTTCTAGTAGCGGCGTTCATCTTGCGATAGTATATGCATACTCGAACCTTGGTAGGTAGTCGTGTTTGCATTAACTCTTGCTTGTCATTTTCCACCACAGTAAAACTGGACTTTTTAGGGACCACGTGCACTGGGCTGACCCATTGGCTATCGGAAATGGGATAAATGATCCCATTATCCAACAGTTTCACTATTTCATCTTGTACAGCCTCTTACATGAGCGGGTTTAGCCTACGTTGTGGGTCCCTCTTTGGTTTAACCCCTTCATTTAGATGGATTCTATGCTGGACTATTTTAGGGCTTAGTCCCTTGATATCGGCCATAGTCCAACCAATAGCTTCCCTATGTCTCCTAAGAGTTGCCAATAGGTCTTCATCTTGCCTATTAGTCAAATTAGATGCAACTATGACTGGTAACATCTCTTGTTCACCAAGGTAGGCATACTTAAGATGCTTAGGCAAGGTCTTTAACTCCAAGGAAGGAGGTGGCTCGATGGGTGGAGGTATTAAGCTTAAATTCTCCATCTCTATAGAACTTGGACTTGCTGCCCACTCAATCTCGTCAAGGTTGAGATCACTAGATTCTAACTCTTCATCATCCTTTGATTCTAGTGTGATCTCCTCTTTGTACTTACTAGTCATATTTTCAATGAAGTTGACCTCAAAGGGTTAGTCGTTTAGTCGTAGGGGTGCTTACCTAAGTTGAAAACATTGACTTCCTTGGTCATGTCTCCAAAAGTCAATCTCATGGACCCGTTTCTACAATTTATGATGGCGTTAGCAGTTGCTAGGAACGCACGACCTAAGATGACGGGAGTCTGGGACCTAGAATTAGACACAGGTTGTGTCTCTAAAACGATGAAATCCACTGGGTAAATGAATTCTCCTACACGTATAAGGACATCGTTGATCTCTCCCTTTGGAACTTTAATTGATCGATCAGCTAATTGGATCGTAACTTGAGTTGGGCTGAATTCGCCTAATCCAAGTTGTTGATATACAAAGAAGGGAAGCAAATTAATGCTTGCTCCTAAATCGAGGAGTGCTCTACTAATTTCAGCTTGACCTATTGTGTAAGAAATGGTGGGGCAACCAGGATCTTTGTACTTGATTGGGATCTAGTTGGACAATAGCTCACTAATATTAGTGGCTAGAAAAACCTTCTTGGGCACATTTTGAAATCACACCTAGAGGGGGGTGAATAGGTGTAATGCTAATCAATGCATAAATTAAAAATGAGATGATGCAATGATCACTCAAAGCAAGATTAGAAGCCGTATACCCCGTGAAGGGCTCTGAACTTCTTACACATGATTCCTCTAAATAAGAGTTTAAGGTGCGCAATGCAATCTTGTTGTAAGAATATAGATCGACAATATAAGAATGAATGAATAGAAAGTAAAAGACACAAGTAAACCAATCGCAAACATAGAGATTTGTTTCGATATTCGAGCACCCAGCTCTACATCCCCGCCTTCACCCAGAAGGATTTTCAATCCACTAGAATTTTCACAAAGGATTACAATCATTAGGGAGTACCCAACTCCTCAATCACACTCCTCTAATCTAGAGGTAGTGTAGCCATAAGTACAATAATCACTTGGTGATCAAAAGACCAAAAACTCTCTTTTGAAAAACTTTTCTTTACAAAACCCTAGAGAATAATATGTAGGATTGAAGCTCAAGGTTTGTAAGTGAAAATAAAACAAAGTAGAAGAGAGATTTGATTCAAAAATTTCAGAAATAAAACAGAGATTAGAGCACAAAAATTAAGAGTAAAACACTTCTTTCAAGAATACTCAAACTTTGAAATCTTTGCAATAGTTATTGTAATTCACTTCAACCCCAACCACCCTTATATATAGTATTTAGGTAAGGATTAAAGGGTAAACTTCTATCTGGCCTAAGCAGGTATAATTTGACCAAAATTCAGCCTAATCCACGTTTTAAGATAAAAATCACGTTTTAAAACAGGTTTAAAAAACTAGCCGTTTCGCCAGAAATGCAGAGCATGGTCGACCGGCCAGTCGACCGGTTTTCAAATATTATGACCGTTAGCTGACTCTGATCGACCGCCCGGTCGACCGGCCCAAACTGAGAGTTTGGGTCTGTCAGTCGGTCGACCGCTCGGTCGACCAGGGAACGTGCACACATGCACACCCCATAGGTCAGGACTGCAGTTGACCGCGCGGTCGACCGTTTCTGGCCTGTAACAGAGCCGGTCGACCGCAACAGGTCATAAGCAGAAAATAGGTTAGAAATCTGATTTGAAGATATGTTATTTTCAAAGGGATTTTTGTAAAGGCTTTGTAAAATATAATAAGCTAAGTATGCATATACTGAAATAGGACTTAAAGTATTTTATCAAGAGTCAAAAATAATCTTTTGAAAACACGTGCAATTTTGTGTGCATGTAGGTATTTGAGCTTCAATACTATATACTATTCTTTAACAAACTAATAACACAATGATCCATAGGTAGGCGTCTCTGAACCGCGTAGCTGACCTTTAGGCCAACAAGCTTATCCTATGAGTGAGTCCTCTTGAGCCATCAACCTTGTAACAAACCTGAAATACATACTAAAACCTCTTTTAGTACCAAATAACTTTTATATAATTTGTTATCATCAAAACGCACAAACTGGAGAGTGTAACCTTTGGGCCAACAATCTTCCCCTTTTGATGACGACAAAACATATAAGCTATAACACAAGATATGGAAGGGAGGTAAAAAACTCCTCCTCAAATAATGCTATACTAAACAAGTATACTATACTAAAACATGAAACCATACAAATACTTCTCCCCCTTTTTGTCATACATCAAAAAGGGTTAGGAAACAACTATAAACAATGAGGATATATACATTCATGAAGAGGAAGACGCTAAGTTAGCTCCCATGCATACATGCATTACATGAAGAAGGGATGACAAAATCCTAACTCACATAAAGCATAATATACAATGCATAAGTGGAGATGTTAAGCTCCCCTTACACACGTGTATCACATAAAGAAGAGATGTCAAGCTCCCCAATATAAGATACACTCAACATGAATCTATATATAAAAGAGATGTTAAGCTCCCTTGCATATAGGCAATATATATCAAAACATTTAAAAATCACTTTAAAGATAAATTTTGAATTTTTCTTAAATCAACAAATCAAATTTTGAGATACCACTTGTAAGTAAACAATTTTTTTTTAAGATATCACAAGATTTTTGATATCTATTGAAATTGAAAATTTTTGATACCAATGGAAATTGAAATATTTGTGAATCAAGCACAATCAAATCATATATATATGTATGAAAATGAAAATACAAATAGAAATTGATATTATTGAAATTTAGAAGTATACATATATAGAAAACATGTATGAGTATACAAAAGTGAAATATCATGAAGATCATGTGTATTGCTCATAACTAACCACCCTATTCATGCACATGTTTAAAAGATTTTCAATTAAGCACACAAGGCATGATCGCCCATCCATCCGCCCTTTAAAGGTAGGGGTTTTCAAAAATAGGATTTGAGATATGTTATCATAGTTAAAAACTTTACCAATTGAGGAAGACGAAACTAGTTTAAAAATAATTTTAACTAGTATGAAATCCTTCAAAATATGAAACCTAATCATACATCCCATGAAGACATGAAAATTACATAATAAATGACACTTAAAGTCTATAAAGCATATATATGCTCATGAAATAAAAAACATGAGTAAACACAAACATAGAGTGTAAAAGAGTCATATGAAAAACATAGTCATGGAAATAGGCATTGAAGCTCATATGAAATCCTTTACAAACATGAAACACATAAAAAATTTAATTTTTATTAAAACAAACTTCAACACATATGTATATTTTGTATAAACTAGAGTATGCATACATATCCAAACATAAACGAGTCCGCAAAAGTATATTGCATGAAGGCGAGTGGCTCAAGGATGTACATGCATATCTATTAGTTTAGATAAAAGTAACATATACATGAAGCTCACACATTATCATGAAACCATGTGCAAAAATAGAAAATACAAGTGTAAATGAGAGAATCATCAAAATTAGGTTATATAAGTACATGTAATGAGTACAAGTGAGTAATGAAGTACAAACACATAATAACCAAGTGTAGCTCACTACTTGTACAAGTATATACACAAGTTTTAATAAAAACTACATTTAAACAGGTAATCAAAATCATGAAGTGCAAAACCAAACACATAAACCAAAACATGAATCTAAACATGATCAATCATAATGAGCATTGAAACCAAAAAATATTTATATGAAAGCATGTGAATAAAATAAGAATTAGAGATTGTTACCAAAACCAATAGGGTAATCTCTTAGTCTCCAAACCATAGTGGTCCTCCCACCAAACATCCTTGAAAGTGATGCATCCCAAAGTGTCACATTTAGCTCAGAACACATCCACCATCAAGGCACCATACCTCTCACGTCATGTAAGAGCCCACATCTATATCAAATGCAATAGGGGTGGATTTTGGTACCCATATCTTATTGGGTCCATAGGGGTTAGTACCTTTCCTAACCTAAACATGATTATTCATACTATTTATATGATCATAATAAAATTTGGCTAAATAATCATTTCAGCCACAATAAGTACATTTATAAATTCTTCTATATTTAAAAGCATAATGAGCATGTGGTTGATGAACATGTGATTTGTGAACATGTGGTGTTTTAGCATGATTGACATGTGATGTGTTGGCATGATGAACATGTGGAGTTTTAGCATGTGATGGTTTATCATGTTGAACATGTGAAGTGTGCATGTGTTTCTTTGACAACAATTATTCTAGTTTAGTATTGTTAAAAGCACATTCTTTTAAAATATTTTTCAAATCATTTATTTTAGTTTTTTACAAAGAGATCTCATTTTCATCAATGATAGCATATTTAGCTTTGCATGCTACTCTATATGCATCAAAATCTTTTTGTATTGAAATAATAGTGGAAGATAATTCATCTTTTTCTTGTGTCAGAATAGCAATTTAATTGTTAAGCATTTCATTTTCCTTTTTCAATTTTAAACAATCTTTCTACTTGGAATCATAATTTTCTGAAAGTTCAATGAAAGCTTGTAATAACTCTTCTTTACTTATTTCAATACATCATAAGATGGTACGGAAGTTATCTTAAGTGTGTTTGTCATGAAACACATGTTAGCCGTGTCAACTTCATCTTCGGATTCACTTTCCGAATCCCAAGTGGCTTTGAACGCCTTCTTAACAAACGACTTTTTTTGCTTCATGGAGGAAGATATCTTGTTCTTGAAATCTGGACATTCGGCCATGATGTGTCCAGGTTTCTGACTGTTGTAGCATGTGATCTTCTTCTCCTCCTTTCCTTCCCATCGCCTTCTATGGTTGAGCTTTTTCTTATGGTACATTCTTTTTACATTTCTCACAAGAAGAGATAGCTCTTCATCTTCTTCTTCATCTTCTTCATCATCGAAGATGGTGGAGGTAGACTTGAAAGCAATAGACTTTTTCTCTTGAGGCGCCGTTTCTTCTCTACCCTTTTTCTCCATCTCATGAGTCTTAAGATTACCAATAAGACTGATGAGCTCCATCTCGTCTTTGTCGTTCAATTCCTTCAAGGTGGTAGCTTTGATTTCCCATGATGAAGGGAGTGCACGAATCACCTTACGCACCTTTTGATCGTTGTTGATTTCATCACCTAGAGAAGTAAGAGCATTTGTGATTTTAGTAAACTTAGTAATCATATCATCAATAGATTCATTTTCTTATATTCTAAAACTTTCATATTGGGAACGCAAGAGATCAATTTTAGCTCTCTTGACTTGTGATGTTCCCTCATGAGTGACCAATAAGTGTTGCAAAATCTCATAGGCGGATTTGTAATGGATAACCCGTGTTAAGTCATCCTCATTTAATGCTAAAAGCAAGGCATTTTGAGCCTTTGAATTTGCATCAACTTCCTTGGAGGTAACATCGGACCAAGTATACTCCTCACCTACGGGTGCACTATAGGGCTTGGTCAAAGACTTAGCAATTTGGCTACCAAGAGATTGCAAAAATATGTTCATCCTAACTTTCCATATGGGAAAGTTAAAGCCATCAAACTTGGGAGGGGTCCTAATACTGTCAGCCATCTTTACTAGTGGATGAATGAAGAAAGTAATAGAATGATTAGCAAATTAGTATCTCTCTAAGGATGTTAAGCCAAAAACTAGAGTCCTAGCTCTGATACCAATTGAAATCACACCTAGAGGGGGTGAATAGGTGTAATGCTAATCAATGCAGATGATGCAACGATCACTCAAAGCAAGATTAGAAGCCGTATCCCCATGAAGGGCTCTGAACTTCTTCCTCGTGATTCCTCTAAATAAGAGTTTGAAGTGCGCAATGCAATCTTGTTGTAAGAGTATAAAACGACAATATAAGAATGAATGAATAGAAAGTAAAAGGTACAAGTAAACCAATCGCAAACACAGAGATTTGTTTCGAGATTTGAGCACCCAGCTCTACATCCCCGCCTTCACCCAGAAGGATTTCTGATCCACTAGAATTTCCACAAAGGATTACAATCACTAGGGAGTACCCAACTCTTCAATCACACTCCTCTAGTTCAGAGGTAGTGTAGCCACAAGTACAATAATCATTTGGTGATCAAAAGACCACAAACTCTCTTTTGAAAAACTTTTTTTTACAAAACTCTAGAGAATAATATGTAGGATTGAAGCTCAAGGTTTGTAAGTGAAAATAAAATAAAGTAGAAGAGAGATTTAATTCAAAAACTTCAAAAATAAAATAGAAATTAGAGCACAAAAACTGAGAGTAAAACACTTCTTTCTAGAATACTCAAACTTTAAAATCTTTGCAATAGTTGTAATTCACTTCAACCCCAACCACCCCTATATATAGGATTTAGGTAGGGATTAAAGGGTAAACTTCTATCTGGACTAAGCAGGTATAATTTGATCAAAATTCAGCCTAATCCATGTTTTAAGATAAAAATCACGTTTTAAAACAGGTTTAAAAACTAGCCGTTTGGCCAGAAATGCAGAGCACGGTCGACCGGCCAGTCGACCAGTTTTCAAATATTATGACCGTTGGCTGACTCCGGTCGACGGCCCGGTCGATCGGCCCAAACTGAGACTTTGGGTCTGTCAGTCGGTCGACCGCTCGATTGACCGAAATGGGGTCCGGTCAACGGCTCGGTCGACCGGGGAACGTGCACACATGCACACCCTATAGGTCAGAACTGTGGTTGACCGTGCGGTCAACCGTTCTGACCTGTAACAGAGCCGGTCGACCGCAACAGGTCATAAGCAGAAAACATGTTAGAAATCTGATTTGAAGATATGTTATTTTCAAAGAAATTTTTGTAAAGGCTTTATAAAATATAATAAGCTAAGTATGCATATACTAAAATAGGACTTAAAGTATTTTATCAAAAGTCAAAAATAATCTTTTGAAAATACGTGCAATTTTGTGTGTGTAGGGTATTTGAGCTTCAATACTATATACTATTCTTTAACAAACTAATAACACAATGATCCATAAGTAGGCGTCTCTGAACCGCGTTGCTGACCTTTGGGCCAATAAGCTTATCCTATGAGTGAGTCCTCTTGAGCCATCAACCTTGTAACAAACCTGAAATACATACTAGAACCTCTATTAGTACCAAATAGCTTTTATATGGTTTGTTATCATCAAAACGCACAAACTGGAGAGTGTAACCTTTGGGCCAACACATTTATCTTTCTTTCTTGGTGCACATGTCCTTAAAGAATTTGGCATAAGTAGGGACCTGTTGGATAACATCAAGAAGTGGTATATTAAGCCTAACTTGATTAAATAGCTCGAGTAGTTTCTCCATATGTGCATTATTATTACTCTTAAGCCTATTTGGAAATGGGGCTATAGGCTGGTGCACTTGTTTTGCTGACTTATCAACTTCAGTTTCTTTGGAGTTTTGTAGAGATGGAGTGGAACTAGACGGAGTAGACAATTGAGCTGGGTTCGGTGGCATGGATACTTGATTATCAACTTATTTTTCTGACCTCAACGTATGAACCAAGTTACACTGGTTTGGGTCTTGAGCCTCATTGGCTTGCCTAGGATTCCTAGGGTTTGGTAATGGTTGACTTGGTAGAGTTCCCTTTTGTCTTTCTTGTTGATTCAGTTGCATCTCTATCCTAGTCAAGACTTAAGCTAGTGTGTCTTGACTTTTAACTAGAGTGTCTACCTTTCTTTCCATATTGAAGAGTCTTGTTTTCATATGTGAATTTTGGAAAGAGGGTGGAGGACTTTGGTTGGGAAAATTTTGTTGATAAGGAAATTGTTGAAAATTGTTGGAGAATTTTGGCCTTGTTTGATCGTTGTTGTTTGGGCCCCATGAGA
Organism: Agave tequilana; assembly: GCA_038442645.1. Lineage (NCBI taxonomy): Eukaryota > Viridiplantae > Streptophyta > Magnoliopsida > Asparagales > Asparagaceae > Agave > Agave tequilana. The sequence goes on from JAVJIF010018573.1 coordinate 54,588, forward strand.
AATTGGATGATTTCTCTAACTGGGATTATAGGTGGATGAATAAGGATTGTTAGCGGGCCTTGTAAAGGCTGCATTCATCTGCTCGGGCAACGTATGATGAGCTAAAAAGACGGGACATTACTCGAACACATGGCTCATGGCTTGACAATAAGTATAGCCCGCCGAAGGTGTTAGGCTGACTTGATTCACTGAGACTGGTTCTTTAGTTTCAAGAGCTTCTAGTCTTCACATCACATTAGCTAGTTTAGTTTCGGTAGCTATGTTTGCCTCGATGGAATGTGCACCTCCCTTAGAAGAGCTAGGGTTATTTGTCCTAAATATTTCCAGAGTTGGTTCCCATTGGATGGTCTTATTAGCCAAATCTTCATATAATAACCATCCTTCGCTTCGTTCTTTTTCAAAAATCCTCCTTGGCACATGGATTCTAATAGGGTTTTTGTTTGATATTCTAATCCATCATAAAGAGCTTGACAAAGTCGCCATTTCTCTATCCCATAGTGAGGGCATTGGGCAAGGAGGTCCATAAAACATTCGAAGTACTTCAAAAAAGGTTCATTGGTTGTTTGCTTAAACTACAAGATGCTTTTACTAATTTGTGCAGTCTTGTGGACGGGATAGAACTTCTTTAAGAAGGCTTTGACGAAATTATCCCATGATGATATGGAACCGGCTTTTAGACTGTAGAGTTATTTCTTTGCTAAGTCTTTCAAAGAGAATGGGACAAAGCGTAATTTAATGACATCTACTCTTAAGCTGGGTATTTTCATCATTAGACATACTTCTTGAAATTATCCTATGAAAAATTATGCATCCTCGGATTCAAATCCATGAAATTTTAGAAGAGTGTTGATGTATTATGGTTTAAGCTGAAATTGGTCGTCTCCTACATCGGACAGCTGAATGCAAGATGGAAGAGAGGTCCTAATAGGATAGAACCTATCTTGCAGTGATGGTGGTTGTGCCATGTGTGAATCGGGTTTTTGTTCGGGTGGTGAACTGTTCCTAGTTTGTCTAGATGTGACTGGGTCTCTCAACCAAGCTGATATGCACAGTTAACAAACAAGTTCACCCAATCAATCAAGAAAGAGAAAAAAATTTAATCAAAAATCAAAAATCCTAATCTAGGGTAAGTCTGGACCTAGACGACTCCTAACTTTAAACTGTCTTTAGGAGGTATATTGCCGACCTTAACCACAAGTTAATCGGCCAGGTAGGTGGCAAGGTTGGTGGAAGGTTATCCGTTAAAGACGTTCCTTAATTAAGTAACCACCAACCTTCGGGCTTTCGGCCCTTAATCCCCTTCCTAGACACCGATTTGGCGAGAGTTAATTTCGAACAGCTTCCTCCTTCAGCCAATCTCTAAGGAGTCCGAGTTAACCTAAGACCAACGTCTAGTCAATTTTTATTTTGGGGTAGAGTTGTGAGTGCAACGGAGATGATTTGTGGGCTAAAGAAGGGTAATGACGTCCCTACCTTATCTTGTTTATGGGTTTGCCCTTAAAGTAATTTAGTGCACGTGTAAAGCAATAGACAAGTATTCACTCAAAAGTAGTAAACCAGCCAAGGGTGCTTCCTAGTCTATATGCAATGCGAACGTACCTTATTGCCAGCACTCTTCAACAGGAATTAAGAAAATTTAAATAGACACGTGCCTATGATGCAAGAGTCTAAATTTTTTTTAATTAGTCAACTAATAGGTTACTGTTAATTAATTAGAAGTATGTAGGGTGATCACAGAGAAATAATATTAAAGCAGTAAAGAGAACTTTGCAATTTGCAGCAACCTACAACAGATCAGTCAGTAGTGAACTATTACAGCCACGAAAACACGACAATGGCCGCGTTTGCACGGCTGGGTAGTAGGTTCTGTTGCTCTGCCTTCTAGGACAGAGGCACAGAGTAGCTATATGTCCTTTACTGCAGCTAGTTTTCCTATTATCACATCCTGCAAACAGAAAGAAAAAAAGAATAATTAGTTTTTTTTTGAGAATATTGTACCGTTCCCTCCCCGACAACGGCACCAAAATTTTGATTGAAACGGGAAAATAATAAGAAAGAGTTTAGAAAATCTTAGTCTCGTTTTAATGTAACCGTGTAACAAGGCTAGACGGGTCAATCCACAGGGAAGGATGCGATGGAAGCTTTTCGAAACGAGGAAAAGTAAAAGAGATATTGATTGTGAGAATTAGATTTAATTAAGCAAAAAAATTATAATTTACTAATCATCTACCACAACCAAAGTATTAGTCTCAAAGAGTGAACATCATATTGAATGAAGAATTATCTACCTAGGTTATTGATTGAGAATCAAGTAAGATGAATAAAAATATTGGAACCCTAATTAGTATGCACTAATAAAAATTAAACTATAGTTCATCTTAATTTCAAAGCATAGCATAAGAAAAGTTCACTTAAAATTATGCTATCAAAGTATTTAAATATGAACCATGAATAATCATTTAAAAAGTGCAACCCAAATTAGTTAAACTAATTATTGATTCATCTTCAAGAATACCAATTTAATCCTAGGGTTTCTAACAAGCATAAATGTCAATCAATTCATCTTTTAAACTAAATTAGGGTTGATCGAGAGATTAGCAAACTATAAACTTAATTAGTTATTCATATTTTATTTTTATTTTCAATTTTTATTTTGAATTAGAAAAGTTGCATGAAAATTAAAAGAAGAAAAACAAATAAGCTAAGCAGAAAACTAAATTGAATTGCAAACTAAGAAGAGAAAGAAGAATAAAGAACCTTTTATTGGATGTCACTGATCAATTACAAAGCTCTCCTGCTTCTTCAACAATCTTCTTCTCCAAATAAAAAAAGAAAAATACAAGAAAATTCGGAAAGAAGAAAAGATCTAAAGAAAACCCTAAGCTTCAGCTCTCAGATGGCCCTTTCTGTTGCTCTGTAGGGGTATTTATAGGAGATTTAAGACGTAGAGTCTCAGTACAACTCTCCCACGAAATCGCGTTGCCAGATGTATCCAAACGGCCGCGGAAACGTGGCTACGGTGTGGCCATTGCCCACGCGCTTTTTCGCGTGGCCTCCTCTGGTTCGTCTATCTGGGCGCCTCCTCTTGGGTTCTGCATTCTGATCCTTAATCTTGAGAATTTGGGATAACTTAGGAAGCAAATTATCAAAAATCTGAATTTGAAAAGGAATTGGTCCTCTATCTTTATCTTCAAGCCTTTTCTTCCCTTTATCTTTATCTTGTAGTGCAAGCAACCAGGTTCAAGTAGAAGTTGACCTCTGATTTTAGTTAGGATAAGAATCCATCTTATTTTATCCTTCTTCTCCTCTTGATTTGAATAGCAATTAGGAGTCGTACTTTATCCTTCCTCCTCCTCCCCTAGATTTCAAATTAATAATTTAAAATTCAAGTTTAGATTAGGTTAGATAAGATAGAAGCTTTTAAATTGCTAAATTACATCATGTATGTGGGCTTGCGGGCTTTTGGGCTTCTGGGCTTCAAATGAGCTTCATTTATTTATTCTTTAATTACTCAAAGCCTGCACAACATTAAACAATAAAATATTACATAGCAGTGTTTTATAAAGAATCAGTAGGGAAATATGATGATAAATATGATGATAAATATGCACTTTTGACTACCTATCATATGACCCAGGCCACCCTGGTTGAAACATGCCGTCACAATTTACAAACCTCACTCCTATCCCAGATAGGAGTTGCTGAACGCCGCACTTGGAAGCAGCTGGTCCAGCAAGGTGAACTGGCTGAAGAGATTGTCACCAGGGTTAGGCCAGAAGAAAACAAGCCCAGACTCGAAAAGTCAATAAGACGCGCACCAGAAGTATCTTTCCAATCAAAAAGGAAAGACACATTGGCGACAGAGACAAAATCTCTCATTAAACCTCAGGAGCCCTGAGGGGGTGTTTCGTCAAGTCAGCTGCGCGCCAACAGGCAGTACTCTTTCAAGGACAAGCACGTCGATTCATTGTTCAAATTACTCAACAAGAACAACAGATTGAAGCTTCCTGAAGCTAGACGTCCTGAGAAGGTCTGCAAAACCGACAATCCCAACTACTGCCTGTATCATAGGATGCTGGGGCACTCCACCAAGAGCTGTTATATCTTCAAAGATATTCTTCAAGCCCTGATTGATGCGGAAGTGCTCAAGCTCGGTCCAGAGCAGAAGAAAGTGACGGCTAACATGACATCATTTCTTCAGTTCGGAAACCAGCCTCCAACTCGGGCCGGAGTAGTTCTCATCCCGAAAGGGGAACTAAGAATGATCAATACAGACCCGCATCACCAGCAAGAGAAAGGTCTTGTGCTGTTCCTATGCCTCAGGAAGAAATTATGTGAGTTCATCCCGACCTTGTGGAAGGCCAACAGTGGACTACTAACTGGAAGTCCAAAGGCAAAGTAAAAGCTTCGCCCTGCAATGTGCTGTATCCCTCTTTTCGGGAAGCAGAAACCGATGTTCCCTTACTAACTGACTCAGAGCAAGAGACAATCGTCCTTGTCGCAGAGCCGAATGTGCCACTCATGGCCGAAACTCGTTCGGGACAGTCATACTTAAAGAATACGACGAGTTGGTGGCAAATCCGCCAGGACCTACTTTAGAACCAACCAAGCCATCTGCGAAGCAACCTGTGGAGAAGCAGAAGGAGCTTCTGTACGCCTGGGCCCTCCCGAAGGACAAAGCAGAAGGAACTTCAGCACCTTACTGCTTTGATATCTTGGCTCAACTGGCTAATATCTCGGCCAGGATCACTCTTTACGAGCTTCTAAGATTGTCGAAGTCAACAAGAGAAGCTCCGAGAGAAGCTCTAGCCAATGCTGAGGTCTTCATGACCAAGATCCTGGCTGGACCACAGGAGGAAAATAAAGAAAACTGTCTCTACACCTATCAAAATGCCCCCTGCATCACCTTCACGCCAGACGACATGCAGGTCAAGGGGAAACATGATAGGCCCCTGTACTTTACAAGATATAATTGGATCGTCTGAAGTGAGCCACATCCAGGTAGATCCTGGATCCGCGTTGAGCATTATGCCTCGTCGGGTCATGCAGCACTTAGGGATCCCCACCTACCGATTGAGCGCCACCTAAACTACCATTTATGGTTTCAACGCCAATGGTATGCGCCTAATGGAAAAGATCAAACTCAAATGTCAGATTGAAAACCTGAGATCTGAAGTGATGTGCTATGTGAATGAGGCCAACACTTCGTACAATTTATTGCTGGGACGACCGTGGATTCATCGTAACTCCATCGTTCCCTCCACTCTCCAATAAGTCATGAAGTATATTGGCAGAAGTGGGAAAGTCTCGACATTGATCGCCGAAAGGCATCCGTTCATGGGTAGAGAACTACTTCACAGACTCCCTCCTATATCAGGATTCTCTAAAGACGAACGAGAATCCACAGCCAGAGGAACCAGACTCTGGTAATGAAGTTAAGACTGAACCGGAGGCAGAAAAAGAATGTCTTTGGGAATTAAATCCACTTGTAATGAGCACTAATAAGCTCGATGTTAATAATACCGCCGATGATGAATGCGAGTGGTATATTAATAAAGAATTAGATTTGGCCTACTGTTCTGTATTTGCTTCTGATTCTGTGCCATCAAACACTAGTACCGATGTAGATAATGACCCCTGGTCGGCAATAGATGCTCTGACATCATTGCATGTACCAGTGAGGCCATCCCTCACGGTGTATTAAGACGTCAGTGATGCACAAGGATCGTTATTTTTGGTCCCCGTAAGACACAAAGGCCAAAGATCAATCCTTTTGGAAGAGTAGAGTCCAAATCAATGACTCGTGATGACTCTAAAAGCGACGATAAATCTCCTCAATTCTCTCATTATGAGCCAAATGTACACAGAATGATGGAGAACATGGGTACGACCTAACAGATGGTCTGACTTGAACTTTGGCAAAGGAAGGAGAACGCTGCATACAGTGACTCTAAGCTCATCGTTAACCAAGTTCGCAGGGAGTACGAAGTCAGACATGAAGACTTAGTACCCTATTATAACACAACTATTTACATGGCCGAGAGATTCAGAAACTTTACATCAACCATGTACCTCGCCAACAAAATATGCATGCAGATGCATTGGCATCTCTCGCTGCTTCATTGGCTCTTCCAATCGGAGTAGTATAGAAAATACTCATCTACAACCATGACCTGTATTGCCCAAGACTCGCTTTTGAAGATCACCGAAAGCTGACACGAGACCGTCAAGTCAAAGAAGCTCTAGAGACTTCAACAAGTCCAAAACTCAGGGACAGGTGATTCCCGTACATCGACTATGCATTGTATGACATCTTTCCTGATGACCCCAAAGAGGCGGCTGCCATTAGAAGGAAAACCTCTAAATTATACTATAATGCGATCACGCGAACACTCTATCACCGATCGCATGATGGGATCCTCCTCCGCTGCCTGTCACAGAAGGACACACAGGAAGTACTCAAAGAAGCGCATGATGGCATGTGTGAAGCTCATCAGCCTGGTCTGAAGCTTGGAGTTCGACTCCAAAGACTGGGATTATTGGCCAAAGATGATCCCTGACGCCATCGCTTACGCCAAACGATGTCACGCCTGTCAGGTCCATGGTGACTCATCCATCAAGCACCAGGACATCTTCGATCTACAACTTCTACCTGGCCATTTGAAATGAGGGGAATGGACGTGACTGCTCCTATCAGCCCACCTTCATCCAAAGGATATCGGTTCATCTTAGCTATAAACGATTACTTCTCTAAATGGGCTGAAGCTATTCCCTTGAGGGAGGTAATTCATTAAACATCACATCGTTTACCGCTTTAACGTGCCATGATGAATTGTCCATGATAATGGGCCCCAGTTTGTCAGTCAAGCCTTTCAAAGGTTTTGCAACAAGTTCAAAATTCAAAGCATGTCTTCAATAACATACTATCTAGCCGCTAACGACCTTGCATAAACTTTCAACAAGACTATTGGAAAACTTCTCAAGAAATTCATCTCGAAAAGCCAATGTGACTGGGACTACAAATTAGGTGAATGCCTATGGGCTTATCGCACGACGGCTCGAACCCGACGAAAGCTACACCATTTTCTTTGGTATATTGGTGTGAAGTTGTACTCCCATTAGAAATCCAGATCCCATCTTTACGCGTCACCTTGACAACAGAGATGAAAAATAAAGAGAAGCATCGAATGCGACTCCAAGAGCTCGAGGCTTTGGATGATAAACGCCTGCAAGCTCAACAGCAAATCGAGCTCTATCAAGCTCGAATTACCAGAGCCTTCAACAAGAAAGTCAAGGAGCGGACTTTCAAGAAAGGCGATCTTTGTCTTAGCCATCAGAAGACCCATGGGTTAACGCATAAGACCAAAGGAAAATTCTAACCAAATGGGATGGATCATTTGTAGTGGAGTCAGTCTACTCAAACGAGCATATCGCCTTATAACGTCAGACGGTGATACGCTCATGATGCCAATCAATGGTAAATTCTTGAAGAAATACTATCCTTGATAGCATTCTTCTCCTGATCAGGTTAATACTACACCTTTGATCAAAACTCTAGATCCAAGATATTTGGAAGACGCCAAAGAAAAGCTTCTTTCTTCCTTCACTAGATCATATCACGGTCGATCAGTGTTGAGCCGATCAAGCGCTAGTTACATCATGATGCATGATGTAAATATCAAAGAAGAAACAAAATGCAAGACTTCAGTTTTAGCCTTGTTACTCTTCTCTAGTGTACCTATGGACATCCGACGCCTCCGACGGCTAAGGATAGAGGAAAATGTTGGCTTTTAAGTCCAACATAAGTCTTCAATAACTCATCATGCTGAGGGGAATAGCACGGGTAGCCTAACTCAAACAGCAGTTGGTGAAGGCACTCCAAATCTGTTGATAGTTTAGGTTTGCTAAAAGTCCTAAGGGACTTGGTCCCATCCTCTCTCCCAAAATCTCCTACCAATTCTCTTTCACAGAATAGTATGATCACAAAAATACATGTTTTCATTTCTCCAACGAAGTGATCTGGCACTTGTCATGTTAACAGTAAACCTCTGACAAGCCGGATTCCTCGATCCCCAGCAGATTCAGTCAAGTTAATATTAAACCTCTGACAACGAAACTTATTTAAAATCTCTGCTGTTGTGTTAATATTACACTTATGACGGCGAACCTCCCATGTCCCTAGAAAATCGATGATTGTCACGTTAATATTACATCTCTGATAATTTATTTTATTTTTCACTAAAGTCCCCTACCAATTCTCTTTCATAGTGTGGTAGGTCACAGACTTAATCATTGTTAAGTTTAATACTACACCTCTAACAATGAAAAGTTTCAATACTCCTCAGTAAGTACGAACTTCACTTGTCTCTCCCTTGCATGGAGTCACAAGTCCTCAAAATTGTTCCTATCGCAAACAAATTCTTGTCAAGTTTAATATTACACCTCTGATAATTCATTTATTTTCCACCAAAGTCCCTTACCAATTCTCTTCATAGAGTGGTAGGTTGATAGACTCAATCATTGTTAAGTTTAATACAACACCTCTAACAATGAAAAGTTTCAATACTCCCCAGTGAGTACGAACTTCACTTGTCTCTCCCTTGCATGGAGTCACAAGTCCTCAAAATTGCTTCTATCGCAAATCAATTCTTGTCAAGTTTAAAATTACATCTCTAACATTCCAAACTCCACTTGTTAATTCTCATCAATAGAGTGACAAATCCTCAAAATTGTTCATATTGCAAATCAACTACTGTCATGTTAACACCACACCTCTGACAAATTACTGTTAAGTTTAACACTACACCTCTAACAGTGATTAAGTTGTTGCCAAGTTCAATACTAAACTTTTGACAGTCACTTTTCCTCAGGCTTCCATATCGAAGCTGAGATGAGCGATACTAAGTTTAACACCACACCTCTAACATCCAGTTCATTGTTAAGTTCAACAATACACCTATGACAATGACTTTCCTTGAACTTTCATATCGAAGTCGAGATGACTAATACTAAGTTTAACATTACACCTCTAGCATTAGCTCACTGTCAAGTTTAACACTGCACCTATGACAGTGATATTTTAGTTTTCCCAAATGAAGCTGAAACTCACGTGGAGTTAAGTTAACATCACACCTCTAGCTCACATTCTTGTCAAGTTAATACCACATCTCTGATTCAACCCGTTATGTTAATATCACACCTCTGACGGCAAAGATTCTTCTAGATCTCCAATGGATCTAGTTTCACTTTTCATTCTCATCCATAGATGGCAAGTCCAAAGAAATTATTCCACTCCTGTCAAGTTAATATCACACCTCTGACAGTAATTTTAAATTCCTTTTTGGCTTGCTAAGTAAATGTCACATTTCTAGCAAGTCAAAAGAAATCACTTCTATTTGTCTGATTTTCAATACAAAGAGGAAGTTAAGACCTATAAGAAGACAAGAAAAAGTGTCACTTTTATTGATATTCAAACATATGAAAGTAATACAAGATGCTCTCTTATACAATAAGATTGAGTGTTACAACAAAGGATTACAAAGAAGTCCCTTTACTCAGTGAAAGGTTGCATTCACTCCTTAAAACATCAAAGGTATATGAAGCTCGTCTTCTTGACTGCGGCAAAGAAAAGCGGATCGACTTCTTCTCTTCTAGAGAACAATGGTGTTTCTCGAGGTGAAATGCAGGGGAGCATTCTGATTCCACCCGACCAACTGGTGTGAGTCGTAATTTTAGTTAAAGAGCATCCCCACCACCAGAAAGTCATCCAACGAGCATGAGCTTTTTGTCACTGTCACTCTTTTGAGTAAGATTGGTGAAGGGAGGATCCGAGACCTTACTGGTGACGTCCTCTTTCCTATGGCCTTCAAAGGCGCCATACCAACTGTGACCATGAAGAACCTGGGGCATTGCTGGTGCATCATATCCAATAAGGCCTTGATGGGTACCAGTAACCGCGCGGAACCAAGATCGCCCATGGACAGGAGTTCTGACTTCTAGAGTGCTCGCCAATTAACAAGCAGGGTCGGTCCAAATATTCTCCCATGAACCAAGCTCGCCCATGACAGGAGTTCTGACTTCCCGAGTGCTCGCCAATCAAAAAACCTGGCCGGTTCAAATTTCTCCCATGAACCCGGCAAAGACGCAGAAGACTAACATGAGGCTACCAGAACTTGTAAGGAACAAAAACCTTGGGTTAAAATTTTGCAAAGACAGGAACAGGGAATCTGAGGCACAAATGCGAGATTAAGGTCATGAACTCCAGACGCAGAGTCAATTGGTGTAGAGAATATGGATCTAAACGCAGTCTGGTTTTAGACTTGCGTCCGAGATGTGAGACGCGGGGCATAAATCAAGAATGCAGATGCGGGTCTTAAAAACTACCTGAGATAACTTAAGATGCAGAAATCGCCACACTCGCGTTTGAGACACAAGGCTTGCTATATTCGCGTCCAGAGGTCTCAAAAGAGCAGACTTAAAATTTTCAAAGTCAAGAACCCCAAATGCGAGCTTCATATACAAAACTCGCATTTCAAGATCTAAACGCAGAGTTTATCACACTCGCATCTGAAGAACTTGAGACTTAAATTTTGAAGTCAATAAGCTCGCGTTTCATCAAGAAATCTGAAAGGCGCGTCTATAGAACACGTGTGCGTCAATCAGATTTCAAGAGGAAATCAAGAGACAGAATCTCTTCATGGACAGGGAAGACAGAACTTCAGAGAGACTGAGTATTTCATGGCAAAAGACAGTTCCTACCCCGAGAAAGAATTCTCTAGAAGTTGGACTTCATTTGTCAAGGCACGGCTATGAAGGCACTTAAAGCAATGCTTTTTGATCTTGAAATCACTTGACAGTGATAATCTTCAAAGAAGATTGAAGGAAAGTATGAAAGCTTTGAGTTCTTGTTGTTCGTCAGAACACATGTCCTTGAAGAGAAGGTAGACAATCAAGATGAAGTCCCTCAGAGCGCATGCTCGTAAAAAAAACAGTCGAGATAAAAGACTATTAAGAGGCTGAGGCTATTTATAGGCAAGCCATAAGGCTTATAATTAATGGTATAAAAATTAAAGCCATCAGCCTTAATTCCCGCATGGATATCAAATCCAGTGTGGAGGTGACACGTGGGTGTTGCTCCGGGAATATCCAAAGTCACAGTTCCCCAACCATCAACGCCGGCTTGGCATTAAAATATCCAACGAGATCTCCAAGACTGATTGCATGCGATGCTTCAAAAGCTGAGAGTCGCGTCTGGATGAGCCAGAGCTGCGTCCCTGATTAGCCTTTAATTTTGCATAATTTTCATCACATTCTCATATTTATTTGGTATAAAATTCTGCTAATAAAGTTTTGCTTGCTTGATCCTAAGTCCATGGTGTGCAAATGAAGAAGAAAACCCTAATCACCATTTAATGGGTGATTAAAGGCCTACCAAGTAGCCATTGACTTTAGGGAGGCGATTTTGTCAGTCCAGGGCATCATATCAGCAAACCAGCAGACCTACCTGACAGGGGACACACTGGGCGACGCGCTGCCCAAAGCTAGGTACGCGCCGCCCTGGCAGGGCCGCGGAAACGCGGCCCAGGCCGCGTTTCGGCGGCCCTGGGTGCGCGCGCCTGCGCTTTGGGCCAGGGGTCATCCCCCTGGCCCCCTTTCCCTGGTGCCTATAAATACTCCCCCAGGGCTTCAGTTGCAGATATCCAGAGTTAGAACATTATTGTAATCTTGTTTTTAGGATTGTAGTTTGTTTTAGTTTCTTTCCTCTTCTAGTTTTAGTTTTAGCCATTAGAGTGAAAGAGAGAGAGTGTGTAAAGGTTGTATTTGAAGGTGACAAGCTAATACAAGTAACTACTTCTCTTTCTTCTTCCATTTACTTGTCTTTGCCATTCACGTTTACTTCCTTGTTGTAGTGTAACTTCCTTCCTCTTCACTTCTTTTCTTTTACTCTTCTTGTGGTGTAACTCCCTTTCTCTTTACCCCTTTCTTTTGTTGTTTCTTTTACTACCATGTCTAACTAACTCTTCCATAGCATGGCTAACTAACTACTAAACCACTAATCTCTAACAACTTGCTTGATAAACCCAAATGAGTCAATAGTGTCAACTAAGCCTTGTGCAAATGAGAGTTATGGCATCTTAAGACGAGGGTTCTAACTCTAACTTACCTACAAGTATTACTTTCTTATATTTCTTACTTAATGATTTTTGATGATCTATGAGTTGTGTACTTTACTTGTTGTTGTAAGTTAGAGATTTTCCTTTTAACTTTGCCGATACCATTAGTGCACTTGTGTCTTCCCTTATTCTCGTCTTTTATTGGACTTGATAAGGGAATGTCCAAGTTTTTGCCGTGTTAAGCTAAGTTATAGGAAGAACTTTCACTCGATTTCCACGTGAATAGTTCCTATGCATAAGGGTTATGCTTGCCTATGATCCATCGTGTGGCTACATCTTCAAAAAGTTAGGTATTAGTGGGAGCAGATAGTAGAAAGTTAGCCATACGCTTTTACCATCTAGAAAAATCACTTTTACAACCACCAAATCATATTAAAATAATTTTTGAAACCAACTTGTTTTCATTTTTCAGTTCTTTATTTTGGAAACAAAGAACTTGCTCTTTTCTTGAACAAAGAAGCCGCATCAAGCTTTCGTCGCTCTCCCTTCTTGTGGATACGACCAGTATAGCCACTTCGCTACTACGGAAGAATCGATAAAGCAGTAACATTGACCCACACTCTTTTCACTTATTCTTTACGCTTTTTTTGCCGATCAAATTTTGGCGCCGTTGCGGGGGAGGGTACGGCTTATTGTTCAATACTAAAAATTATTCTTTATTTTTGTGTGTAGGAGAAGTACCAAGGAGCTCACGATCACGAGAAGTGAAAGAAGTAGCCAAGGACGTTGCGCGAGGATTCATTTGCCCTCGGAAAAAATTCGTGTAAAAGCAAGTTTTTCTGATTGAAGTACTAACAAACTCGTTTGCAGGGTTGCCGAAAACCGCTAAAAAATTGCTTTCTAAATTTTTAGTTTCATTGAATGCTTCACCCTATACATGTGTAATAAACTCAACAGAAATCACTTGTTGCTAATTGAAATTGGATTAGGCTTTTGCATTTAGGGCACGTGTCTATTTCAATTCATTTCAATTTTGTTGGAGAGTGCTGGAGAAAAGGTTACGTGTGCACTCATATAGAATAGGACCAACATTTTGGAGTGATTATCGCTTTGAGTATTACCTTATTGTGAATAATCTGTACACTTGCACAATTGACTTTAAGGGCAAAATCCAAATAAACAAGATAAGGTGGGGATTTCATCACCCTTTCTTAACCCAAAAATCATCTCCAAGTGTACTATCACTTCCCAAGCCTTAACTAAAAATCAATAGACGTTGGCCCTAGGGACATCTCGGACTCACTGAGAGTTAACCGAGGTTGAAAATTGTAAGAACTATACTCCTGTAAAATCGGTGTCTAAGGAAAGTGGATTGAGAGGCAAAGCCTCGAAAACTCCGTGGTTTGGCGTAATTAGGCCGTGGCTCACGCCCGGATACCTCCCCTCGAGCTTTGCCCTTTCCTGGTCGATTAGCTTATAGTCAAGTTCCTGCAACAACCTCCCCCGGAGAATCGACCAGTTAGGAGTCGTCTAGGTCCAGATACTTTAGACTAAGGCTTGGTGGTTATTTCTTTCTTTTTTATTTTTTTATCTTTTCGATTTGTTGTTGTTTTCACGTTGTTTGTGGTGTGCTGCATGCAAGAGTGGGTAAGAGATCCTGTATCTTCCAGATTAACCAGAAATACTTCTTACCCTTGCATCCAGAACCTGTGATGGCGTCACTTTAGGACAAATTTTACCCGATCAGAACTTCATTTCCATCTTGTATAAAACTGCCTGAGGCAAATGGAAATAATTTTGAATTAAAGCCTCAATTCATCAACACTCTCCCAAAGTTTCATGGTTTAGAATCGGAGGATGCATACTTCTTTGTTAGGGAATTTGAAGAAGTGTGCCTCATGATGCGTATACCCCAGCTAGGAGATGATGCCATTAGGTTATGTTCATCCCTTTTTCCCTAAAGAATCTAGTGAAGAAATGGTTGTACAGTTGGCGGTAGATTCTGTCACGACATGGGATGATTTCGTCAAGGCCTTCTTGAAGAAATTCTACCCAATTCACAAAATTGTCCTCATTAGAAAGAACATCATGCAGTTCAGGCAAGAACCGAGCGAGCCACTTGGAGAAACTTGAGCAATTCAAGGATCTCCTAGCTCAGTGCCCTCATCATGGTGTGAAGAAATGGTGTCAGTGCCAGATTCTCTACGATGGCTTAGATATCAAACAAAAACCCTTCTAGAAATCATGTGTCAGGGAAGGTTCTTGCAAAAGGATGAGAACCAGGGTTGGGATTTATTTGAGAATTTAGCTGAAAAAAACCCTGCAATGGGAGCCAGCCTCGAAAATACCAAGGAATTCACAATGTATAGTTTCAAGAGGAGGGCTCCTATCTCTAGAATCATCCATAGCTGCAGAACTAAGATTGTAACCCTAATGAGGAGAATAGAGGCTCTAGAGACAAAAGAGCCGCCATGTCAACCAAATCAACCCACCACCCATTCACAATCCGGGTTGTTCGTACTGTCGGGCACCAAACCATGTCTTTGAAGAGTGTCCTGTTTTTCATGCCCAGCAAGTGCCACCGGAACACATGAATGCGGCTTACTCACGGCCGCCGCACAATCCTTACTCACAAACATACAATCCGGGTTGGAGGAATCACCCTAATTTCTCTTGGGTCCAGAACAATCCTCCTAGGCCTAATTTCTCCAACAATTTTTACCATCCCAGTCCTCCACCAAATTCCCCAGTCAAGCTCCATCTTCCTCCTCTCAAAGTTCAAAATGGAAAGAAATTCAGCAAATTAGAGGAGAGCATGGAAGCTTTCATGAAGTCCCAAGCCGCTTTATGGAAAACCAGGGACAAACGCTGAACAACTATTCACAAGCGATATCGAGATTGAAAATGCAGATGAGCCAATTAGCTAGCTCCCAAAGTAAAAGACCAAAGGGTACTTTACCTAGTCAGCCGCTAGTTAATCCAAAAAACCTCCAATCAAGCATATGAAATTCAGGATCCATCGATCAACCAGTGCAATGCTATTCACACACTTCCATCTGGCAAGAAGGTGACAACAAGGTCTACCAATAGAAAAGTCCAGTCCATCCTGATCCTACTCCAGCCTCCACCTCTGCTAGTCCTCCCAAACTGCTCCTCAAACATCTGACAAGGACAAAGCTGCTGAACAACTTCATAAGCCTGTAATACCCTTTCCCAATAAGCTTAGGAACAACAATAAGAATATGCACATGGAGAAGATGCTAGAGATGTTCAACCAGGCCAAACTGAATGTGCCTCTTCTTGACGCTATCCAACAAGTCCTAGCTTATGCTAAATTTCTTAAGGATATGTGTACAAAGAAGAGAAAGACAAATGTGCCCAAGAAAGTGTTCTTGGCAACAAATATAAGCGAAATTCTGTCTGATCCCATTCCGGTGAAATACAAGGATCCCAGATGTCCCATCATTTCTTACACCAGAGGACAGAATGAAATTAGTAGAGCACTTCTTGACCTGGGAGCAAGTATCAACTTGCTACCTCTCTCAGTATACCAGCAACTTGGGTTGGGCGAGCTAAGCCCAGTTCGAGTCACCATCAGCTAGCTGACCGATCTGTGAAGATTCCAAAGGGGAAAATCACAGACGTCCTTATCCGGGTCAGGATTTCATCTACCCCGTTGACTTCATTATGCTTGAGACCCAACCTGTGTCCAATCTACGGTCTCAAACTCCAGTCATCCTAGGGCACCCATTCCTTGCTATAGCCAATGCCATAATCAACTATAGGAACGAGTCCATGCGATTGACCTTTGGAGACATGACGAAGGAAGTCAATGTCTTCAATCTTGGAAGACAAACTAGGGATGTCAATGATCAGACTTTTGAATTCTATTAAAAATCTGACCAGTGAGCATGAGGAAAGTATGGAGATAGAAATGGAGGCAGAGTTTGATCTGGAGGCTGAGGATTTTAATTTAGACCAGATCGTAGATTCAGCAGTGGATTGGGCGTCAAGCCCAAGTGTACCTCATCATAGAATTGAAAGCCCGGAGATTACCTCCAATGAAGCAACACCTTCCCTAGAGCTAAAAAGTCTTACCTGAACACCTCAAGTACAACTATCTAGGTGAAAAGGACACCTTGCCAGTCATCATAGCATCCCACTTGACTGAATAACAAGAGGACAGCTTAATGTCTATTCTGAAAAGACATAGGGACGCCATTGGATGGATGATGAAGGATATCAAAGGGATAAGTCCAGCCATAGTGCAACATAGAATCCATTTGACCGATGAAGCAACCCCCAGGAGGGACCCACAATGCAGGCTTAACCCACTCATGCAAGAGGCAGTTAAAGCAGAAATTTTGAAACTATTAGATAAGGGATCATTTATCACATTTCTGATAGCCAATGGGTTAGCCCCGTTGATGCGGTTCCAAAGAAAGCTGGCTTTACGGTGGTTGAAAATGAGCAAAAGGAGTTGGTGCAGACAATACTGCCTACCAAGTTCATGCCTGTATAGACTATAGAAAGTTAAATGCAGCCACCTTAAAGACCACTTCCCGCTACCCTTCATCGACCAAATGCTGGAACGATTGGCTGGACATGAGTACAATTGCTTCCTAGATGGGTACTCCGGATATAATCAAATCCCCATTGCTGCAGAAGATCAGGAAAAGACCACGTTCACCTGCTCATTCGGAACCTTCGCTTACTAACGCATGTCCTTTGGATTGTGCAATGCTCATGCAACATTCTAACGGTGCATGCTTAGTTTTTCTTCGTATGGTAGAACGTTTTCTTGAGATTTTCATTAATGACTTCTCCATCTACGGAGATTCATGATCAATGTCTTCATCACTTGAGTTAGTGCTACAAAGATGCAAGGAGAAGAATCTAACTCTAAACGGGAGAAATGTCACTTCATGGTGAGACAGGGGATTGTCTTAGGCCATGAGATTTCTAGGAGAGGCATTTAAGTGGACAAGGCTAAAGTAGAAGTGATTGCTAAGATTCCACCACCCAAAGCGTTAAGGATATTAGATCCTTTCTAGGCATGCTGGGTTCTCTACCGACGGTTCATTAAGGATTTTAGCAAAATCGCTAGGCCCTTAACCAACCTGCTCGCTAAGGACGTGCCCTTTGATTTTAACGATAAATGTTTCAAGTCATGGGGGAAGCTTAAGTAAGAACTTATTTCTGCGCCTATTATTTCTGCTCCTAACTGG